>JACXIL010000174.1:3322148-3341030 GCA_014737365.1 Bombus soroeensis | reverse complement strand
GCTCTCCTGATTCCTTAGAGGAAGGATATAGAGGAGCGTTAATCGCTGCGAAATTGTTCCACGATCCATTCAAGTCATATGCCATTAAATTAATAATGTGAGGATATTGTGTAACTTGCGAAATAAGGTAAGATTTAGAAGCCGAGACTTCGGCAGCAGCGACCGCCACACTGAGAATGTAACCATGTTTATCAAATTGCTCTCTTAATTCCTTCAACAATGCAACATAGTTTTCTTTGTCGGCTGGTTTCCCGCCACGCTGGTTCGGATATTCCCAATCGAAGTCGAAACCATCGAAATCATACGTTTTCAAAAACTTGATCACGTTCTGAACGAATCGTGCACGTACGTTAGGATTCGCTACAACATTAGAATACTTCGTGGAACCTTCGTTCCAACCACCTATCGCTATCAAAGCCTTAGTTTTTGGACTCAGTTGACGAAGTCTGGTGAATTTTCCATAACCATCTCGGCCGTTTGGCAGATCTAGCCAGCTATCTAATATTCTAACGTTACCATCCTCAGAAATACCAACGAAAGTATAGATTATATGAGTACATAGATTTGGATCTATGTCGGTCGCTTCGAATTGTCCAAGTCCACGACGATAAGCTGCCCAGCTACCATAGTAGCAAACTATTTTCTCTGAATATTAGAAACGGATTACGATATTACAACTTGAATTGTTCGATATGGCAATTAAGTAGGAAAACAGAACATATCTAGTATTACAAAATTAATGGACTGATTAAATACTGATAAGGAACTTTAAAAATAATAAATGTATTGATTAGTTACTATTTATTTATCAGTTGTCATGTATTTGATACTTACTATCGGCATTGATACTCGCAGTGGCGTACACTATAAATGCAATTAGAAACAGTACCTTCGACATCTAAAAATGAACAATATTTTTAAGTATAGCTCAATTAATAATTGAAATTTCACCAATGGAGATATATACAAAGAACGAAGAACTGAGTGTGACATGTCGTATTCTGACAAAAAGGATATTAAAAATTCTCACTGTAATTATGAAGTTTTCATACGTTTTCTTTCATATAAATTAAAATCTTTCAATCGTATTTATATCGATCTTTAATTTTTTGTTTAAATGATTATCGATTTTAATAAGACCATAGATATCATTCCATAAGTATTAATTATAATTAAGAAAATAAAATACGTGAAAGAAATTCTTTAAAATGGAGTTTGAATAATTATAATGTCAAGCGTCTCGTTTATACATATTCCGAATATTTCTTTAATCTAAAAATTGATACAGACTGCGTATATAAGACAAATTGCGATAAGTCGCGTCATTGCTTCTTTAACATAAAAGTGAAATAAAATAAATAGCTCTGTGAAAAGTAATAAGAACAGACAATATTGTTAAATGAGAATACAAAATTTGTAAGTATATATTTTATGAAAAAATTTCAAAATTCCATAGTAAATGAAAATTTGATCTGTCAGATACAACACTATATAAATATTGAACACAAAATAAAGTTAGATTAAGATAAAAGAAATATTACCTGTCCGAGAATTGGACTTCCACTTGTTTCAAACAGTATTGATATGTTATAAGATATTAAGCAATTTGTCGCCTCTTATCTTAAGAAGTATTTCAAATTCCGTTTATCGTGTACAAATATCGAGTAATAATTGTTTCTCAGATTTCCTTAACTCGGACCTTTATATACCTACCATACAAACTTCAATCGCAATCAGGACGCGTAATCGGAATAGATTATCGCAGTTTGTCTTTTTCCCTTATATCATTGCATATCCTCCACCACTCCACCAGACGTTTACTATGTTAAATATGACAGTTCCTTTGCATTACTTTGCATTACTTACCAGTTGTTTCCGAAGAATTCGCGAATCCGTGATTGTTCTAAATTAAATATTATGAAATTTGATTTTATTGTCGGATGATACTTTTCCAACAAATTTCGTGCGCAAAAATATCTGATAAAGAGTGTAAATATGTACCATTTATCATTTCACTGTGTTATATAGGAAGTTTATATTATTTACATACTTATGAACACAATCTTAAACATGATACTATAAGATTTATAAGAGTATAATTCAAAACTCACATAATTTTTATAAATACAGTTTTATTTATATATATACATACATTTCATAAGATTCTAACAATATTTTAATAAAATTATCTGCTACTAAATTATTGTAATGGAAATGAAGAAGATAAAATGAAATATTATTATAAATTTGGAATTTATAAAATTTTTAGTATTGTTTGTTTTTCATGATTTTATTGTTTTTTATCTGTGTCATTTTACGTATATACCTCCAATACTGTTTTGTGTTTGGGTCTAAATCTGATAATTTCAATGGTTCAGTTCTAATTTTCCACAACCATTCAGGATATTCAGAATCTGGCTTTAATTTTATATCTTCTCCTTCTTTATAAATGTTTGATCCACATACATAATTCAATAATTTATTGACATCTTCTTCAACTGGTAACACTATTTTTTGTTTAGTTCCTTTTACCTTCTTCTTATCAACAACTAAAAAACAAAACAATGTATTTATAAAACCATTTGACAAAAATGAATATATAAGTATTTAAAAAAACAAATTTTGTAATAGGAAGTAACAATCTTTGTAAATTAAACAATATATCATGTATGACATAACCTTTACTTTTGATATGAACATAGAATGTTAAACTTATACATAATGATTTACTAAAATGTATTTTTACCTGCATAATTTTTCACTTGTATCGTATATTGTATAGCAATAATATTTTCTGTAATTCTAGGTCGCAAAATAGATAAGAGAGACATGGTATATTAACCACGATGATATAAACGGGGGTCGTCACTCATATGCCGAAAGCATTGAAGAAATCATTCGAAAATTGAATCGTGAAATATCAACATGGAATACAAGGAAGTTCACGTTCTGTGCATGAGTTACATACTATTAATATCTTAGACGGAGACAGAAATACACTATTCATCTCTGTCTGTCTCGCAAGAACGGGAACTTCGTTATCTTCCATGTTGATTTTTCACGATTAGACACGACTCAACTTTCGGATGATTTCCCCTAGCGAGTGTCAAGACCTGTTTATACGATCGTTGTGGCCGCAACTAATGCAGTTACATCTATGATAGTTATTCTTTGCTATAGTTATTTCATTACGCGGAACTTTTAAATGTTGACAACGGTAATAAATCAAATGCGCAATGACAAACAATAATCGTTAGGCTTATGTTAGAGTTAGTTTTATCACGATTTAATAAAAAATCCTTAGTAACTAACTATAGACTATGACCATATCAATATTCTTTTAAATGATTAAAATTAATTTTATGTTCCTGTGGAACAATATACTAGCTCATTCCTTTATGTTTCGGTTATGTAATGCCATTAAGCAGCGATAGAGCAACGCGGGTAGGTTTTATCGTAAAATGATAGAGCATATTATATATCTCGTAAAGAAGGATTTTTAATTCATACTTTTATTTTTACATTAATTTTCTTATACTATCATATCTCTTTTGATTTATATTATAGGATAATTGAAATAATGTTATTTAATGTTTTAGTCAAAAACAGTAGGTTTTGCTATAAAAGGAATTAAAGGAGAACCAATAGTTAGTCATACAGAAAATCAACAAAACAATAATTTTTTGACAGTTGCTCCTGCTTTACCTATTTTACCTGGAGCTCCTATACCGCCAAAGTTATTTAAACGCTGTTATAATTTATTCAGGTATTTACTTTTTAATTAAAAATTATTTATGATTTTGGTATTAAAAATGTTTAAAGTTTTGTATATAAGTTTTACATATAGTCCAACAGATTCTCCATTTAACATAGAACATGATAAGATCGATGGTTCTAATGCAGTTACTTTACAATGGACAAGCGAAGGGAAGACTGTCACGGCAACAAGAACATCTGCAGAAAAAGAGAAAAGTCCTGACAGAATATGTCTTGATAGACGAGGACTTACCTCTTTTCCAAACATAATTGGGGAGCCACGTTTACGTTTATTATCTCTTCAACATAATCTTCTTACAAAGATTGAAAACTGTAATTTCTCTCAGTTAACAAAATTGGTGTTTCTTGATCTATATGATAATCAAATTGAAAGAATATGCAATTTTGAAATATTAGAGAATTTAAGAGTATTATTGATGGGAAAGAATAGAATAAAAAGAATTGAAGGATTAAAGCAACTTTCTAAACTGGAAGTTTTAGACCTGCATGGCAATCAAATTGTACAAATTTCGGATTTAAATAATCTTGTATCCTTAAAAGTGTTAAATTTAGCTGGAAATAACATTAAAACAATAGGATACCATGATTTTCAAGGTTTAGCATCACTAAAAGAATTAAACCTCAGGCGTAATAAAATCAAAAAATTATTAGGTTTTGATGAAACACCACAACTGCAAAAATTATATTTAAGCAATAATGATATTTACAAGTAAGCATTTTATAAACATATATAAAAGATATGATGCATGATGTAGTTATAGTAATTAACTTGATAATTATATGTTAAATATTTAATATTTTAGAATTGAAGATATAGGAAATCTTGTTAAAGCGTTACAGCTTAGAGAAATAACAATTGATGGAAATCCTGTAACATTGAATGGGGATTATGTTTCTTTCCTTGTATCATATTTACCAAATTTACAATTTTTATCAGCTATGCCAATCACTGAACAAATCCGAAGAGCTGCTGTAGCATGGAGAACGACGAAGGAACAAAGTAATTCCACCTTTTTAAACCTTAGTGCACAAGTTTGTATGAATGCTCGAAGAGAGGAAATTATATCAAATGCTAAAATAAGTTGGGAACTTCTCAGATGTCATTCCAGATCATCCACAAATAATAGCAATAATAAAAACAATATTCGAAATAATAATATTAATACAGTGCAAATTCAGAAATCAAATAAATTCAATATATTAAAACCTAAGAACTTAGAAAAAGTAAAGTCGAAAGGTTTTGGGAGTTTAACATCTATAAATGAAAATATAGAAGCAACAAAAATAAACATAAAGAAAAGAAGTAATTCTAGCGATAATTTATTTCGATTAAAAGATACAACTAAAGCATATCCACTAGAATTTAAACTCCCACCAATTTTAGATTCTATTGTAGATGGTTTAATAAACAATAAATTTAATGAGAAAATAAAAAAAGATCTAACAAAGACGAAAACCGAAAGCGACACTGAGAGTACATCAAATAGTGATTCAGAGACTCTAGAAGGTCATGAAAATTTGCAAAGTTGTTTAAACTCTCATTTCTTAAACTCCAATAATTACGCTTCATCACGCAATGTTAGTAAAATTGTTAATAATGAAACATTTGATTCCATTAATGTTTTCCCATCATCAGAAATAGCTGATGAAGAGGATGATCAACCTTATGAAATATTGAAGTCTTCTAAGCTGTTAATGAATGAGAAACAAGATCTAACAAAAATATCTCAAAGTACACAGTTTCACAAACAGCATGGTCTAATTGATTGTCAATCAAAATTAAGCATTGATTCTTCTGGATATTGTTCTTTAAGTTCTAAAACTAATAGCATTGATAGTTGTAAGTCAGTATTGAGTGACCTTAGTACCTCATCTACTACTAAAAATATATTGCAAAAATATAAAAATTTAGAAAAAGACAAGAACAAGGTGAAGAGTGCACAAGGGAAAAAAATAGTATGTTATAAAAGTAATAAAGCAGCAGCTGTTAGAGCTAAGTATAAAGCCGTTACACCACCAAATCCAATCCCATTACAAAATACATTAAAAGAAAGAGAACAAGGTATGAGACAATTATAATATCTTTATTATGTTATTACTCTTATATCTTTATTATTTTATAGGAGGGGATTATTTAATAGAAATAGTTGGCCGTTGTTTGAATATTTATGGTCAAGGTGCATTACGTTTTATTGATCGACTTTGGGACTCTTCAAAAGCTCAAGATGTTAATATAGTTAAATTTAATTATGTACAGTTTAATGATGTAGCTAAAGTGTTGTGTAAAATAAAAAATAGATTTCCTAATTTAGAACATTTTATGTTCAAAGAAACTAATATTAGCTATCTTGGACAGCTCAATGCATTAGCTGAAGTGCAGGGATTAACAAGTATTCATATAGAAACTGGAAATCCAATTATATCAAAAGATTGGAAAGTTTATGCTATATTTCGGCTAGCTCACTGGGGTTTAAAAATTATCAATGGAAAAGAAGTAATTATTCCTTAACTTTTCTTATAAGTCTGTATAACAATATTAAAAGCCAAGAATTACTAATTCATATTAATAGAATTAATAATTTTTTTTTTTCATAGGTCACAAATGAAGAAATTGATTTAGCAAATGAAGAGTATGTTGGTCTTGTTGATATTGTGATGCGTTCACTGCCAGAGTCTTTATTACAACCTTTATTACAAAGACTTCATTTAGAAAAAGTGCAAAGACAAACTGGAGAAATTACTGCCAAACAATTTTTACTTAACAGTGATCCAGCTTTAAGAAGCGTTGTTGCTAAGGAAGCATTGCAATGGAGAAAAGGAAGTATAACACAGGTAATAAACTATTCAATAAAAATTTTTAAGATGAAAAAAAAATTTTAATTCAATTCAATTTGTATTTTTAAATAACTGCTTTTAACTGCAGGAAGATCTTATTTGGAGACACAGAGGAAAAATACATTTACTAAATTTAATAAACCTTACTGTAGATGCAATACAAAAGTTACAACTACTCGAAAACAAATGGCCAAGTATTTTATATGAAATAATTCATACCACCTTGTTTGATTTTTCTGAGATGGACGAATATATGAAACGCTGTAGTAAAACACTCGAAAATGATAAATAACAAGTATATCAGTGTATAATTTATTGTATATAATGTATGAAAAAGAGAGAGACAGGATTGACAAAATTGATTTAAATACTTTTCATAAAATTATACAGAATTATTGTTAAATAAGCTTACATGATCATATAAATTTGTATGAATTCACAAAGTATATTTTTATGTATTCATATAGATCTATTAGTTTGATACATATAATTTTAGGACATACTATATTTATTTGTTTTCCTGGTTGAACTTTTCTGATATGTTTAAAATATTTGCAATAATAAATGAAAATGGCATAATATTCAAGTTTTGTATAATTAAATCTGATTTTATGTAAGAGTTTATTGTAATATTAATATACAATGATGTATCTTATGTATGTATATGTAACAAATTAGAAACTTGTTAATTGGAAAGATATGTATAATTCTTAAAATAATATTTAAAAAAGAAAGATTTACAAGCACATATAGATTGCATTTCATAAGAAAATAATTTAAATTTTTGAAAATTTTTCACTTACGTCATAATTACTGCCCATAAGTATATGCCAATAAGATTTATCAATTCATAAAAATTCCTATTTACAATAATGAAATGCAATTTCATATAGAACAATCATTTATCACTTTGTTCCAATGATAGACTCTACGCTAAAAGAGATCGTCGATTTCTTCTCCAAACAAGGTCCACTTTTAGCAGCAGAAATATTCTTTTGGTCGTTCACAGAGGAAGTAAAATTGTTAAAACTTTTCTTCATCTTACGAGGTTCCGCGACCTGTTCGAACCACGGGATCGTGGAATACATACTTGGGAAGGGTTGTATTTTTTTCGAACCTTCGGATTCTTGTTTGTATTCCTGATTTTGTGACAAACCATTCAATAATGGAGCGTCTGCGGTAACTGTAATAAAAATATGCTATCAATGTACAAAAATACCGAATAAAAAATTCTAATATCATAGCAAATAGCTAATCGACGATAATAAAGTATTATTTACGATTCTCCAGAATTTTACGTATGTTAAAAACAGCTGTCGCCATACGTGCAATACTTTTTACGACTACCTATGAATCCTCCTCTTCTTGTAGTTCAAATAATATCAAAGAATACATGTAAAATCAAGGAAGACTATAAAATAGGAAAAGAATAACAATTCAAACGCGAGAAAATTGAAATTAAAAATACGTTTTCTTTCTATTGATTTACTATATAAATACTAACTATAAATACTAACATGCTGCAGGTAAACCGTGAATCGTTTTCAATCCATAGAATCCTTGGGTTACGCTAATGCTGGTTTGCGTAAAATGTAATTGATGACGTTGAATATTCTTCCCTCTTCGACAGACTGGTGTTTGATCTGTTTTTAGTAAATACGGCGAAGCAGACGTATCAATCGGGGTATGACAAACGCTCGAAACGTTTTCACCGAAAAAATTTCCTTGAGCCTGTTGTTGTCTTCTGAGTGCAACTTGAGCGGCCATCACCCGTTGCCTCTCGACCACCAGCAAACAGCAAGGGCAACGACAGTCCTTCCACGCACACGATCTTTTGTGACCCTTCAGTCCGGAAATTACACCGTGGTTCCTACATCTAGCGCACTTTGGACTCCTCAAACGTTGCTCGATTCCGGAATTCACTTGAGTCGAATTACCGCTTTCGGTCTTCATCTTAAATCGTTGTGATACTCTGTACAGAGAGTATATCTTCTTCAAGATTTCCACGAATAATTACTATTTCTTGTTTCTATTGCATAAAATTTATTCGTGGAATATTATAAGAATTATTGTCGGGATTATACGTTGTGCAGTATATGTTGGTACAGCATTTCATATTTACAAAGAGATTCAAAAAGTTTCTAATAATCACTACGTTTATGGATTATCGATTCTTCAGCACGATCGGTTTGTTAATAAATGTAACGAAGTTAAATATTAGCTAATGACAAAATTCGTATATATTTCATGGAAGAAATCACGTGAATTTAAACTCGTTCACCGATATATCTCGCGAAACACCCGTCAATTTCCCTTGTTTCCAGCTTCCTGTAAGATTCTACCCGATGAAACAGTCAGTGTACACTGTTGAATGAGTTATATACATAGTGGAATCTTTTTCCCTCTGTCGAAGGAGGTGTCTCCGCATCTCCTCCTACCAATTCAAAATGTATTTTTAGAGAAGGAACATGTTGGGATTGGCTCGAAACGGGATGTAACTCCGCCACTTTTGTGGACCAGGAGCCAATCGAGGCCAGCTTGGATCTCGTTCTTCTTATTACTGTCAACTTGTATCACCTCGAGAAAAAGGCAAAGATCTTCGTTAAACCCGTACAACTTCTTTGATTACGGCCACCGTGACGGAATCCTACGGATCTTCCGTAAGCAAATAGGCACAGAGAGCGGTTTTATACAAAACGGCTAAGATTTATCGAGCATGACTCCTTGCGGGCAACAGAAATGCGCGTGCTTATTTACCCTTACCGACAAAAACAATTTGAATGAGACGCATCGATTTATCATCGTCCAGATTAAAATAAATGATCCCTGTATTCGTTCTTCTTTACACTTCAAGTATACTATTTCCGAGAATTTAAGAATCAAAATACAGCGATTAACAAGTATCGTATTTTATAATTTGTATATCAATTTGTAGAAAAGAAGAAATGGCATATAAAGTTCTGTTTAGTTTCCCTTTGAAACCTAAACCTGACGCTTCCTCTCTATCCGTCAGAGTATATAGATTTTTATCCAAGACAAGGGAAGAACATAACATTCAGGTTTCTCCAGCACTTAACTGCTGCCGGAGTCGAAAGAACACTCATACGTTAAGAAAACATACTCGAAACTAATATTAACTGTGCGTTGGCAACATCCGAGAGGATCGTATTAACGAGCTCTTAAAGCAAGATCACAGAAAGAATGCCATGTGGCCGCAGCTGGCGGTGTGTACCGTTGTTAGCCGAACGTGATTCTCTCTCTTCTATTTTTGCAGTACGGAATAGGACGAAAAGGGGCAGGAAGATTGCACTATCCTTCGCTTCCCGATACTCGAACGATATTATATTTTTAGTTGTAACGGAAAGCAATCTCGTCTTCTTGGACATTCGATGACGTTTCCACCGGTGAACTTTAGTAGCCATTTTCCATGTATAAACTGTAACTCTCAAAAGATTCGTATTCGACTAGTCACTTAAGCGAAGTACTAAGATATAAAATTCGAATGTCGATGAAGAAAAGATCGTTCTTTTAAAAGAACGATAATGCCTGTTAAAGGAATTTCTTTTTCTTCGTAGACGATGAAAGGAGCGAACGATCAGACAAGTTTAAATTTACATCGACGCCGATAGGCACGCGTGAAACGTACCGAGGAATTTGCCCTAATGAGCGTGGAACGAAGGGGTGTCACTTTAGACGTTTCTCCGTTTTTCCTATCAGACATGGACAGCTTTGCTCGAGGGTGTTGTCAGTACGGCAAATATGTTGACAGGTCATTCAACATCTTCCCATCGTTTGCCCGTGGTGGACCCTCGTTGAAGATGCGTGACTGAAGAGATGTTGCACCTCGGAATATCCATAGCTAAGATTGGCCCTCCTCGAGACTGTCCTTGCGAGAACAACGTGCTCAACGAACCAAGAATTTTAACAAGAATTATTAATAACGAGATAAGATGAGAGCGTAAAATGGGGAAAAAAGAGAGAAAAGAAACGAAGACGTTTTCTCCTAATTCACTTTAGGATTAAAAGTAACTTTAAAACTATTTTAGAATCGTATTAAAAAAGAAGAGGGAATGGCAAAATTGAAAATCGAGTATCAAAAGTAGGCAATGTTCTTGGCTTTTTGACAACTTTTCGACATTTGCAAGTCGACACACTTTGCATTTGTTCGCGTTCTGGGGGCTGTACGCGAAACACGCTAACCCGAAATCCTGGTATACAAAAATTAATAAATCCATCAATTTAACAATTGCAAAAGTCCCCCTCGGTTGAAATCCTCGCGCGTGCCTCTCAAATGCGCGCTCGTTGGAAGTGGAACGAAAAGAGTGAGCCTCGAAGTTACAAACATGTTATGTAATTCAAAATTCAAACGATAAATTAAGCAAACAAAATATCGTGACAATAAGCGATTAACCTTCCCGAATAGTTCAAAATATATGGTAAAATTTACATAGCAGCGACGTTGCGATATTTGTAATGCGATCGTTCACGAAAAAAATATAAAACTTCTCGATTTTAAGTATCATTTCATTCATGTAAGGTAAGATGTGTTGCGAAGATTTATATTCGTACGTTTTAAAGATATTCTAAGAAGAGTGACTCTGAAATGCAAATAACAATTCAGAAATACAATTCTTGAAAAACTGTATCATACAACGATAGAATATTTTTAGTTTATTGCCGATACTACATTTTTCTGACATAGTTGTAACGCTGGCGAACAACCAGTGATCAAGCTCAATAGCGATGCCCCACTGTACCGATAATTTTGTTTGGTATTTAAGCAAGTTTGTCGTGGGTTTCACGGGAATGCTCTTCTTTTACGTGGTTTTCCTGAAAGAAAGGTAACTTTCAGCTACGGGAGCGAATCGAGAAAGCAAACACAACCGTCGTAAAAATACGTGTGTTACAGGGAATACAGTTGCCTATGCAAACCGAGAGCAAGAGAACTCTTACGGCGTAAAGGGGAAAAGTGAGTCACGTTGGTCATACGTGCGAGATTTCTTCTATGATTTTTTCCTGTTGTCTTTTCTTTTTTGTCAATTAACAAATAAATGTTCTTATTATGTGTGTGTATATATATATATATATATATATATATATCTACATACTGATATATGAAACTGATTATAATATCCGAAAGGATATCACGCATCGTATGACCAGCAATATCATGTGCATAGCATAATCATAAGTTCTAATACTTAGTACTAATTCCTGCCCTTTAGACGTTCAGACAGATGCGACTGCAGAGAGGGGTAAGCATGAAATCATCGATAATATTCATTGAAAGATGATATTAAAAATTCGATAAAAATGTTATTGTCTTCTATACAGAGCTCGGATTAAAACCTATGCTTGCGGCTGTAAAAAGCGTTTGGACATGTAAGGACGTTCTACCGCAACAGTGATAAGACGTTCGATTTTTTTTCGTATTATTTTAAAAAATGACATATGGCTTTTAGGGTATAGGAAGATTCGGGAATGTTTTCTGGAGATCGACCCAGCTATCGTATCGGAGACCGCATTTGTATTAGGAAAAGGTCTTCCTCAAAATGACAATGGTAATTTCGACTTCCCCAGCAAATCGCTGTAAGTCATCGTGAATGATTTTCACGATTCAACAATTCAGTGATCTCGTGGTTACTTCGATTGCAGACGTATCATCGGTAAATTGCATGTGCTGTGTAACGTTGCTCAATCAGAAAATCAAGGTAAGCGAAAATGTATTATTCGAATGGAATGCGATTGTATTAACGACAAGAATTTTTTACGCGAATTAGCTCACAGAATCAACCACGAGCGTACGAAGAAAACGATTAAGTAGACACTGTATTTATCGCCATTGCAGCGGCCTCGTATGCCCCCGGAAGTTAATGAAAAAAAGAAAGAACAGGCAACATTGCGTTCACCTACGCGTTTCTCAACAGGCTATTTCTGATTATTGGAAAATGTGCGATAAATCGGTGCATAGTGAAAATAATATTAATGAGGCTAAAATACATCAAGAAAATACAGGCGGGAAGGAAAAAGCCATAAAAATAACACACGAACATAAAGAAGAACTATCGAAGAAGCATGATAAATATGCGCCGGAAGAAAATGAAAAGGATATGGTATTAAAATCAGAATGTAAATCTCCGTATGTTTACCTTGATAAGTCTTGCAGTGACTGCAGCATCTCTCCATTATCTCTACAAATAGCTGAAACTAAACACGAAGAGAGCGAAAGTATTAGAAAATCGAGTAGTTTCAAACACATTTGTGATAGTAATACGAAACATTTTTTAACGTACATGCAGGAAGATACCTCTAGTGCTTTGGAAAAAAAGAGTAGCTTGTGTAGAACTAGTAAAATCGATACATCGCACGAACGTTCGAAGAAAACTTTGAGTGAAAAATGTTCGCCAAGTAGCACAAGTTTCGGCGAAACCACTAATACAGATGACTATATGAATTCAATTTTGTATTACGATATACGAAAAAAATGTGCGTCTACTGCTAAGAAAAAATCATCAAAAGATAGTTTGGAGATTGAAAAAGGCATTAAATTAAAATTGACTCCAGAAGCAGAAATAAAAAATACAGAGAAAATTAGTTCACATCAAGAGTCGGACATTGATGGAATCAAAAGTAACTTTTCGAACAACACGCGGGTGTACTCCTTGAAACAAAAGCAAAAATATAATTCAAAACGTCCTATAAATAAATCGGCTACAAAATTGCAAAAGAAACTTCCATGTCGTAACATTGAAATTAGTTCAGACATGCAACAGAAAGATACTTACCCTGTTTTTTGGTATAAAAATACAGTGTATCAGAGAAAGCTGCCAAAATGTCCTTGTCAGAGTTGTTATTGCGATGCAAAGTTAGTTATGTCACTTTTTAACATTCATCACTACACTGTAATATAATACTAAATTTTATCTCCGTTAAAGATGCATTTTCTCTTTTCAGAGCGCGTAATTATGATGAGTCCCGATGGAGTAGCAGTAAAAAACAATCCTTCTCGCATTTACAGCCCTATTCTTCATTTCAACCACGATACAATACGTTATCTATGAATTTGCAACCGCAGAGGAATGATTCTCCATATGAATGCCTGAGGACGAAGAAAAAAATTGATTCAATGGCTGATTATAAATTTTCATCGTCTCATGAAACTCGTTCGTCGAAATTCAAACCACAATCGATGCAATATAAAGAGAAACCGACTTTGGTCATCTTCAAAAACAGAAGATCCAATAGATCGAGGAATTCGACAAATTCGTTATATAGTTCTTCGACCACTTCTACCAGTATTATTAAGAGACCTGTTCACGACAAATTAGTTACGTCTCAACGTTCAACCTATAAGTCATCACGTTATGCGATGCCTTCGAGTGATCAATATAAGCATAATAAGAACAGCGCAAAAATAGATACTACTTCTCTATTGTCTTCGTCATCAAGCTTATCATCGTCCAAACGATTTCATTCTTGGACGGTATTACCACGAAACGCTGGTTATCATAAACAAGAACCGATTTCTTCCTCTTCGTGCACGGACGTTCACAGATGGAGAAGATACCCGGAAACGAAGAAAAGGACGAGTTCGTATCTTTCATCCACTACCTGTTCTTGTTCGTTGTCATCGTTATCGACATTTAGAGATTATTGTTTAGAGGAATCGGAGAAGGAAACAGGGCAAATTAAAAAGTCGCGGAGAAAACTAAGATTTCGTGCACAAAAGAAGAAAATAATATACACAGATGAACGTCACGTTAGATGGAATATTAAGAATATGTATTAGGACTAGAAAAGTAAAGTGAAGAAAATAAACAGTTACATGAAAAGCATACAAAGAAAAGAATTATTGATGTAAGAAGTATATTTTAATCATAGGTACACGTGAAGAAATTACAATCATAATTTATGCCTCGATATTATTTAAATAGAAAGTCCACGAAACAACGTTAGTAAAGTAACATTTGTGACATGCTCCATTCTTTTAGCAGAACCATCGATAAAGACATAATTCAAGCGTGAACTCGGTTAAATCATAAATTTATCGTGTGACGATGAAACGTAAGCAACAACAGTAACGAGTACACGTAATTGGCAGGTACCGAGTTAGCACTGAAACTCCGTGAATAAATTGGACGTGGTGCAAAGGAGTGACGCGTCCCGTTGGACGTTTGGAAAATCTGAAACTCGATTAATATGCGTCGTGTCCGTAGGTGAAGAGTCTATAAGTAGATCTTCTACGGACACGAACGTCAGTCATATTCATATATTATGTTCTGACCTGGTAGACGAAACCTTCCTTTACTCTAACGAGATATCTGCAATGGTTAACACTATGCATACATCAGGCAATAACACGATATACATCTTTGCCAAATATCTCAACTACAATTTGTTGTTGTGAAAAAAAGGTCAAAGAATTCTTTCGCTTTATTATGTGTAATCGTAGACCTTTGAATGAAGAGATCTTTCTTTTTCTTACTATTCGTAGATAATATATGTTCGTCTCTTCTATTTGATAAAAATGTATCTTTATAACATTATTGTGATGTATCGTTTTTCATAACTTTTATGAAAGTTAAATAAAATATGCTTACTACTATTGTCATAGATTGTAAAATATGAATCGAAGTTCTTTTTCAGCTTAGTGATACGAGTTGAGTGATTGTTTAGGTTGAAAAGAATTTCAGAATGACTCTTGACGTCGTATCGATGTCTGTGCATACAAAGTCTTTTTTCCAAAGTTCTCTCGTCTTAATCTACTCGAGAATCTCTCTGAATGGCAGGCTTTGTAAAGGAAACGTCGCAGCTGCGTCCCTTTCGCCTCGTATTTTGCACGCATTCCGATGAAATAAAACGAGAACAGCAAGGGTGCCGACTTCAACCGAGAAGAAATATTTCGAAACGGGATGTTAAATGAGCGAACTGTCCAACTGTCACTCTACCTAGTACCCAGTTTCTTTAGCACTTAACGAAAATATGAGCCAAAATGAATCTATATATTTTCGGTGTTCATGTTACAAATATACGCGTAACGCTTATATGTTAGATATTCTTTATTAAAAAGACTCTATTTTAAAATTATATTTTCACTCTTATTCGTCGTTTTAATTTCGATGAAAAAAATAGAATTATATAATGCAAATATGTATAAATTTATTTTTAAATGAATTGATTTTATTTACATAGATATACATATCTAAAAATCACTTAATCTCAATATTTATTGGACCAGGTATACAGAATAAGGAATAATTGTATTTTGTTTAAAGCACTCTCCGATCCATTCGCTTTTAATAATTGTTAACGATGCCTGGGATTTATTGTCAATTAAATTTTGCAGTTCAATACCGGTGGTATTATTATTGATAAAAATATTTGTCACAGAATCGTCAATAGTTTCTCTAATGGTACCACCCATAAAACGAAATTCAAATTTTGATAAATCTGATGAGTCATAAAAATATCCCACGATACCACGAAATAGAGAATAAGGTGATATTTCACTATCAAATAATTCTTGATCTATCTTTTTCATTTCTGTATAATCAAATTTAACATTTTGCTCCTGAAATAATTTTATATCAAATTTAAATTACCTATAGAAATTTGATTTACTAAAATAAGTAAATGAACGTGATACCGTATCTTCGACTTTTTTGAACGAACGTAATAAACTCTCTTCGTCAGCATCTATAGTATAGTGGTCATAATAATCATCGTAATATTGTGCTAATCGTCGTTTCGTTGATTCACAACTACATATCAAATCCCATGGTAAAAAGTCTTGTAATGACGACCAATTTTCTTTTTTGGTAACCCGTCTAAACCAATCCAATGTCACCACATCATACTTTTTACTTTGTATGATGCAACTTGCTCTTACCTAAAGAATTTTATTCGATATGTCGACTATTCGAACAGTATTAATTGTCAAATTAAGATCCAAATCTGATAGTAAATAGCACATTTACCGTTTTAACGTTACCAACAATAATACAGTAATTTTCTTTTAAAGGGTTTTGTACAACATTTGCTCTATGTTGCAGAAGAATTTCTTCAATCTGTTCTTTAGGTAACTCATCGACGCCATTTATCACACAAATTTCTTTATCGTCAAAAAGTCGAGTAAGATAAACTGGTGGATCGTCATAAATGTTTGGTTTCATTGATTTCTCTTCATATTTTATTGAACGTTGTTTTTTTGTCTTACGTACTTTACTTTCACATGCTTCTTCTATATCTTCAAAAGGTATTTCTCGTTTTGTTAATTTCTGAATTGGTTGCGTATCCTTAAAAATAACAAAAATATTTGTTATTTATATTGTAATGATATAATATGTAATAAATCTTTCAATTATGTACCTTAATTAATAATTTCAAGTTATCAGTCGTACAAACGTCATACCACGGTTTATCAGTTCTAACACTTGTAACTCTAGGAAATCGTAAACTGTATCCGGTTGGATAATTATTACTACATATCATTTCCGATGCTTTTATGGTCAAAATGATGGAATTCTCAGGACGAATCCACAAATTTGGCTCAACCTAACATATTAAAATGATACTAAAATATAACGAATATTTACTTTCGTCAACTCACCTTGGGAGGCACGACATTTTCAGGTCGTTCTGTTTGCCACTTATCTTTAAACATTCTTCCGATTTCTTTCAATGTATTCATAGAAAAACCACTGTTGACTGATACTACAGATAAAAATTTTGTAGGATTTTCACCAGGAATTTTTGTAGAAGAAGCTACGCCCATTAAAAAGCTATTTACTAAACCCATAAATTTGCTACCGTAATAACCACCGAGAATAATTAAATCTATATCGTGTACCAAACCTTCAGAATACTAAAAGATTATTATTTATAGTAACAAAAAAAAATTATAACAATGTAAGCAAATATTATATAGAATATTACCTCAGCTTTTATTTTATAACAATCAGTACCATTTCGTACATTTGGTTTATATTTACTATCACATTCTTTTACTACAATTCCTTCTTCTTTATTCCTAATACTTTCATTGAATATTTCACATAATTCCTCGCTTAAAGGCAGAAATTGTATAAATTTACATATAAAAATTTCTTTTTTCTTAAGCTGTCAATCATAACCAATTACCTCCTAGAAACTTTAGTAGATTTACATAATAAAAGGCAACCTTCTTCCTCTTTAAATACATCTTTTAAAATTTCAAGTCTTTTTTCATAAGGTTCGTTATTAAGTAAAATATTATTATGCATAATAATATCAAATGCAACAAAACATTGTTGATAAGGACTATCTTTTGAGAGTTTCTTAACATCATAGTTCATTCCCTTTGAGCCTAACAATTTCCTTTCTTTATGCCAACCCATTAATTCACCATCTAAAATGACTGATTTTACTTGAGGATTTAATAATCGACCAAATACACTGCTCATGAAACCTGAAATATATAATTTTGGTACCATCATAGAGATCATGTCATCTTTACAAAAATATGTATTTAGTTTAATTTACATATAATATGTTCTAGTCAAATTGCAACACATATATACCTGCAGAACTAGTTTCCCCAAAACCAGGCTTATTTGTAATATCATATCCTTGTCTTGTAAAATACTTATATTTGCCATCTTTCATATGTATTTGAGATCGTTCGCCATCATATTTGCATTGCACAAAGTATTGTTTTCTTCCATTAAAAAGTTTCTCTACATTTTCAATTTGACATTCTTCTAATAACATAGGCTTAAAATGAGAAAAAACTTGAATATCATGATGATATCTCAATTGAGGATCATATAATGTGTCACAAATTTGTCGCAAATTAGATGATACATCAAACAATGAATTTGCATCTGGATGAAAAACTAAAAAAAACATATCACTGTCAAATGATATTGTTCTAAATATATTTTTTTATATATTTTTAAAGTAATATACAAAAAATAAACCTTGCAATATCTTTTTCGTTCCAATACCAAGATTCAAACTTTTTAGAATAATTCTTGTTATCCATTTGAACTCTAATGCGTTTGATTTCCTTAATAGATCTTTGAACGTTTCATTTCTTTTTAACGATAGATTATCGAGAATAAAATTAATTTGTTCTATTGTGATATGAGAACTTTCACGTTGAAAACGATTTTGTAAAACCCAATAAGCTTTATCCGCAAAATTGCAATGTGTAATATTTTTTGCAGTTGGAGTTCTAAGACATTTTAGTTCCTTTTAAGATTTATGATTATAGCACACTATTAATACCAG
>JACXIL010000174.1:3293020-3322053 GCA_014737365.1 Bombus soroeensis | reverse complement strand
AGGAAAGAGTGAAACATCCTGTAAAAGAATTTTATTGAAATATTATGATTTTAATACATATAATCATTATCAACTTTAATTTAAAAATTCAAAATTTTACCATATCTGGATACTCAGTTTTTAATTCACGACCCATATTACGACATTTCTCAAAGAACTGCTCCAAAATATCAGCTTTTCTAGATATTCGTGATTTCCTAGTATCTGTTTTAGAGATTTTCTCGAATATACCACACAATTCTACAAATTCAATTTTACTAGCTAATGTTCCATTCATTTTGCTCCTGTATAAAAAAGAATAGAACTCATTAATTATTTGAAAGATAGAATCAATATAATTTAAGAGATGAGATAGTTTATTTATAAAAACCGCTCAATTTCTATAAAAAATATTTATATCTTTATTTACAACATAACATAAGTTTATAAATCATATCCAGTAATAATCATATACTGTAAATAACTTTCTTAAATTAAATCGTAATATAATTTTCAAGGTACATTCTTGCTAATAAATAGTTTTCAGACTGTAGATAAATAAGATGTAGATTAAATGCAGCTTCTTTTCTTAAATCTAAAAGATATGAATTCTTTTTAACTAAATCTCCAGGGTCCTTATCAAGTACTAATTTATAAAATTGTACAGCTGCTGGTAATAAACCAATTTGATGAAATGCACGACCCATATTGTAGCATGTTTCTTGTTCGCCATCTTCGTTACGGAGTTGAGAATATTTCTTCAAAAAAGCAATAGCTGGAATAGAAAATAACAAATATTCAAATGCTTTTTTATGAATATATTTCCTAAAACAAGATATTAAATAAATTACAATCTCTAATTTATTTTTCAGCTGTAATTACCTTGACTTACAAGTTGATTCTTTTTAGCAGAAAATTTCTGGCATGCCATTTGTAATAAAGTTACACCAATAAGTAATGCCAATAAGGCACTGGGTACTACTTTGAAAAGAGAAATATAATCATTAAGAGCATATTTATATGTTCCCGAAATAAGACAGTTGTTTGCATGCATTATATGCAAGTATGAAAACACATCTTCCCTTCCAAGGAGCCGCATAATAAATCTATTGTGTCTACAATCTTCTGCTTTTTGCACAATAATATTTAATAAATTCCAAGAATTTGGTTCCTGACAAACGCGTATTAATTGTCGTACAATATTATATCCATGATAAGAATCATTGTTATAAATACAAGAAAGTAAGCATAAAAACATGATATGAGAATTCCTTTTCTCAAATCTTTTAGATGTTAAAGCACTAGAACAGATTCTTTGTAGTAATCCATACTTTTTTAATGTACAAGCCAGTTTACACATTTGCAAAAGTAAGAGAAATTCTTTCTTCTCACTTAATTCCGTATTATTTAGAAATGATGGTGCATTTTCTTCTTCAAGTTTTTCGCCACGGGATAGTCGATGAAGTTGCAACGTTTCCAAACGTTGTCGTACTGCATATGCTCTAGTTAATGCATTTAATTCAACTTTGTTTCTTATGTTTGCGCAATGTCTAGAGAAAAGTAACATACCAGATTGAAAATATTCATCATACTTTTTTACTTTGAAAAGGAGTAATGTCCTTTGATATATTACTTGTGGATCTAAAGTATCTGACTCTGGATCTTGATTAAGAACTTCTATTGCTTTGTTATATTGACCTTTTAATTTATACAGCTTAGCTAATGCTGTTCTTGCACCTAAATGTTGAGATGATAATTGTCTAACAACTTCATATGATTTTATTGCTTTTTTTAAGTCTTTGCAACCAACCCAACATTCTGCATGTCGTAACCATACTGCAGCTAAACTATAATTATTACTATTGACTAATGGTTCTAATAGCATTAAAGCGTGTTTAAATTCTTTTTTTCCCATTAAAGCTTCAGCTATATCTAAAAAGAGATCGCCAGAAATTTCTGGATTTTCATTTAAATAAAAGTTGGGTAAAAAATTCTCAGCTAATTTCATCTGATTCAATTCAATAAGTGTTACAAGAAATTTTGCTTTCAAGTCAACAACAACATTATCTGGCACTCCACAAGATTCTATTTCACATATATTGCTATCTTCTAATTCTTCTTTTTTCTCATTTCCAAATCTTTTTATTATTAAATCAGAGTCTTGAGTACCATCAATGGTTTTATATTTTACCCAAATGCTCGTGTATGTGGTTAAAATATTTAAACATCTTTTAAACTTTTTTAATGCTATTAATATTTCAGTCATGATATTAACTTCTTCTAGAGTAATGAAACTAGGACATTTTGAAAAAATATTTTCCATTGCTTCTAGTGCTTGTTCATTATTGTTTTCTTCCATATATCGTTTAGCTAACATTTTAGCATACTTAATTATGTTTTGACCATCTTCAGGTTCTAATTGATGAACTAACTTCAAAAATCCTTTTAAATAAGCTCTTTTATATCCATTACGATCTAAAAGTTGAGCTCTTGTTTCATATAAAGTTACATCTTTTGGGTTTGCCTGAATTGCTTTATTATAACATGTTATAGCTTGTTTTATGTCTCCACCTTCAAGAGACATATTAGCCAATCTCACCCACTGATCTGCATCTTTTGGACTAAGATGTGCTGCTATCAAAGCAAACTGTAATGACTTTTCTGGCTGATCTGTTTCATATATCATTGCTAATGTATGAAATGGTTCTGGAGCACTTGGTACTTGTCTATAGAAAAATTGAAGAATTTATATTGCTTTATTTATTATTATTTAGGAATGACACATCATCATTTGAAAAAATACACCTGCCTGATTATTTCCATACATATCTGAGCAGCTAATTCTGTATCTCCTCTAGCATATCTTAAATTAGCTTCACCCATAAGACCTTGCAGAACAGGTGGAAGTGTCCTTTTTTTCCGTTTATAACGTATTTGTCCTCCACTTTGTGGCTTTGATGCTTTAGACTGAATTGTTTTATTTGTTTCTACTTCTTCATTTTCAAAATCATTTCTAAAAACAAGAAAGTTTGTTTACTAGGAATTTTATAAGAATACACAGATCCATATTACGCTGCTACCTAGAAAAATCAAATTCTGCAGTTTCTAAATCTACATCTTGATCCATTCTAGAAGAATATTCAGAGAATGTCAACTCTCCATTTAAAAATTGCTTCGTTAATTGATCCTCTTCATCTGCAGTTATTAATAAATCATGATCTTCTTCTTCTGTGGTAATATCCATAGCAGAAGAACTTTGTTTCGAATAAACATCTGATATAACATTTTGTGGCACATCTTCTATTTCTAAAGCTTTTGCTTCAATAAATTCTGTCATATCAACATTCATGTTATTTAAGGCATTTTCATCTAATTCTTCTATAATCACAGGAACTATTGCACTTTTTTCGTCGAATGCCATATTTTTATCCTTGAGCTTTTGATCTATATTATATGCACTAAATGTTATTATCAAATTATTCACTTTTCAGTCACACCACAGAACACTAAAATAAATATAAGACTAAACTTTAAATTTAAAGATTTACACATTAAATAGAGATAATACGATTATCACACATAATATGTGATATGTGATATGAATAATAAAAAATATATTATTTCCTAATAAATTGTTATTGCTGTACAATAAAAATACATTAAAAATTTTTATTACAAGCTACTGATTTTATATATGTATTAAGAGATATTTACATTACAAATATACAAATATTAACATTTACAATGCATGTTAATCGCATGAAACATAAATGTCATACAATACGCATATTACATCTACATCATATCGTTAAAACACTTTTTATATAATATTATCAATAATTTATACACATTAACATTCGTGTACTTATATTGTAAATTAAATATTTATGAGAAATAAATGTATATAAAAGGTTAAGTTACCACATAAATTGTTTACCTTTTATTAAAGTTTTAGTAGAGTGATTAATATTAGATTCCTGGCACAGATATAACTTTATAAATATACATTTNTGACATCATCACTTTACGATGTGAAGTTCTGTAAACAATACGATAGTAAACTGCATTATGATTTGTTTGTCTGTTGTTTATTGGCACAATTTATATATAATAGAGTATACGAGTTGTAATGTAGAGAAGTAAGGGACGTAAAAACATTAAACGAAAATGTATGTTGTGAATACTTTGATATTTCATTTGAAGTGGATTTTTATTTTAAGAATGTTGAGGTTATGACATCAAAACAAGGTTTTTAACAATAAAAAAACATCTGTATATGTCATTTTTAGATTTCTTAAGCATTAAATAAGAAATTATTATATTACCTTATTATTGCTCGAAACGTTGAAAATAAAGCATGGGCAGAGAAAATACAATTTAATAAATTATGTCTCTCTACTACATGTAAGTTTTACAAAGTACAATATGCATGAATTCTAATCTCAATCACATTTATATAAACAGAATTAATTACAAGTTATTTTAATTTTTTTTATTTTAACGTTCAAATATAAATAGAAATGTAGTAGTTTATTATTAAAATTTAAAAAGAAACTTTCTTTTGTTGTGTACTACAATGTCATTTTAAAATAATTATTCTAAATTATATTATATTATACCATAAGTAGATGGTTCTATATTTTGAATATTTATTTCCTTATTTAACAATTATATGTGATATATGATATTAATTTTCCTATGTATTTTTCAGCTGATATTAATAGTATGAAGCCACATACATGTTGGCTATATGTCTCTTTATTATTACTACTTAATATTGTGATTCGATCATCTCATAATCAAGTAAACTGTTTATTAGAAAAAAACAATTCTGTAAACTCTGAACTTAATAATGTATCTAAATTACCATGTCATGGCAATAGCCCTGAAGAAGTAAAAGTCCATTTTGCTAGCAGAATTGTTGAAAATGAATACATTGTTGCATTTAAAGGCTATTATAAACCACATACACGTGAAAATTATATAAAAGCTGCATTGAATTCATCTGGTATTCATAAGTGGAAAATTTTATTTCGTGACAACTTGGCTAGCAATTATCCAAGTGATTTTGATGTTGTTCTCTTAGAAGAAACAGATAAACATAATGGTCTTAGTGCTTTGACTGATCATCCTCTCATTAGAAGAGTAACTCCTCAGAGACTTGTACAAAGAAGTTTAAAGTTTGTCAATGCATCAGAGGATACAGATTTTCTAGAATACAAAAATTTCAAAAGAAAAATTAACAATTATGTGAGTTTTTATATTGGACATTTTAATTTTAATTTGTATAATCAAGATAATAATCAATAATAATTTTATTTATCGTGACTTATATTGAATTTTAGAACAATCAGTTTTGGCAATCAACCAATCGTCATACATCACGTAGATTATTAAGAGCTATACCAAGACAAATTACAAGTATACTTCAAGCTGATGCTTTATGGGGTATGGGTGTTACTGGAAATGGAGTCAAGGTGGGTAATTTCGTTTGGGATATAGGTCTTAAGAAATTAAATAAATTAAAATAATATTTATTATATACATAATAATTATTATTAGGTAGCAATATTTGATACTGGACTAGCAGCTAGTCACCCACATTTTAAAAAAATTAAAGAACGTTCAAATTGGACAAATGAGAAAACACTGGAAGATGGTTTAGGTCATGGGACATTTGTAGCTGGAGTTATTGCATCATCTTGTATAGATTGTCTTGGTTTTGCACCTGATGCTGAACTTCACATATTTCGTGTTTTTACTAATACTCAGGTATGTTTATCATTATATTCAGTATATCTACTTTTCATTTAACTTGAAACATCAGAACATCCTTGGTTTTCACAGGTATCATACACATCGTGGTTTTTAGATGCATTCAATTATGCTATTCTTACAAAAGTTACTGTACTGAATCTTAGTATTGGAGGACCAGATTTTATGGACCATCCATTCGTTGATAAAGTATGGGAATTAACAGCAAATGGTGTAATTATGGTTTCTGCTATTGGTAATGATGGACCTTTATATGGGTAAGGAATTTTCCCTATGTTTATTTCTCTTAATTTTATAATACACCAATAAATGGAATCTTATTTAATATAGCACCCTAAATAATCCTGCGGATCAAATGGATGTCATTGGAGTAGGTGGAATCAACTGGGAGGATCAAATAGCAAGATTTTCGTCACGTGGTATGACTACATGGGAGTTACCATCAGGATATGGGAGAGTAAAACCTGATTTAGTTACATATGGATCAGGAGTACGAGGTTCTGCATTACAAGCAGGTTGTAGAACCTTATCTGGAACTTCTGTTGCTAGTCCTGTTGTTGCTGGAGCTGTAGCACTTTTAGCCAGTGGGTTTGTACAAGCAGATGGATCTGTTAAACAAAGAGTAATTATATATCAAATCTTTATCTTCTTGTACATTTATCTCTTCTATAAATAAATATAGATAAATGTCTAATGATAAAATTATTATTTTAATTATTTTAGATTACTCCAGCAAGTATGAAACAAGCATTACTTACTTCTGCACGTCGTTTATCGGGAGTTGGAATGTTTGAACAAGGTGCTGGAAAGCTAGATCTTTTACGAGCATTTCATTTTCTACGTTCGTATACACCTATCGCTACACTAAGCCCAAGGTAATTACTTTCTTATATTATACAGTTCATTATTTATATTTCTATAAAATGATGTATAATATGATACATAAACTATGATGCACATTATTAGTTATATAGACTTAACTGAATGTCAGTATATGTGGCCATACTGTACACAAGCTGTATATCATACTGGTATGCCTACAATTGTAAATATAACTATAATAAATGGCTTGGGAGTATCTGGTCATGTAACAGAGCTTGTATGGCATCCGTATACCGGCAATGGTAACGGTGAGCGAATCGATGTATCAGTAACTTATAGTGATGTTCTTTGGCCATGGTCTGGATGGTTAGCAGTTGCTATAACAGTTCCACCATCAGCTCGTGGTTGGCAAGGCATAGCACAAGGTTGAAATTACTTCTATTTCTAATATATTAAATAATACTCTATAATATTATTATGTTAGAATTTAATTCTATAAATAGGTCATATATCGGTTACAATTGAGTCACCGCCGAGTGATGGAGAAGAAAAAGTAAGACAATCTAAAATAGAATTACCCTTAAAAGCAAAAGTTATTCCTACACCTCCCCATCAGTAAGTATAAGAAAGAAGTTTTAGTTATAATATAGAATTTTGCTATACAACTAAAATTGAATAACATTTCCTTAATAGTAAACGTATCCTATGGGATCAATTTCACAATCTGCGTTATCCTCCCGGATACTTCCCGCGAGATGATTTGCGTGTGAAAAATGACCCACTTGATTGGAATGGTGACCATATTCATACTAACTTTAAAGATATGTATCAGCATTTACGTAATGCTGGTTATTATTTAGAGGTACTTGGTGCTCCATTCACTTGTTTTAATGCCAAAAATTATGGTACCTTACTCATTGTCGATAGTGAAGAAGAGTTTTTTCCTGAAGAGGTAATATTATACGTGTTATATAATGTTCAATAACATTTTCTGATAATGTTTAATTAATTTAAAATTTACAAAAAACTATGTTTCAGGTAGCTAAATTAAGGAAAGATGTAGAAGAAGAAGGTCTTTCTGTAGTCATATTTGCAGATTGGTATAACGTCACTGTTATGAGGAAAGTGAAATTTTATGATGAAAATACTCGGCAATGGTGGATACCAGATACAGGAGGTGCAAATGTGCCAGCCTTGAATGATTTACTATATCCTAACTGGGGAATTGCATTTGGTGACCAAGTACGCAATGGTCAATTTACTCTTGGTCAACATCCACCTGTTACTTTTGCTTCTGGTACTACAATCACTCGGTATGTGATATAATAAATATCATAGCTAACTGTTTAAATTATTATATATATATTGACTTCAATAATGAGATAAAATATATTTTTTACATTTATCAAGATTTCCAAAGGACGGAGTTGTTCTTTATGCAGAATTACATGACCAAGGGCAAGAACTTTTGCTTGAATCAGAATCAAGATCTACAATCCCAGTGCCAATTCTCGGACTTTTTCAAACCAATGGTTATGTAAATATGAAAGAACTATATAATGACAATTACAATAACAACGAGATAGTGGGGAAAGAAAATGTGGAAAAAAATAATATGAAAGATCAAGCAAAAATTGTATCAGGTAGAATTGTAGTATATGGGGATTCAAATTGTATCGATGACAGCCATTTACAAAAACGTACGTTTCTTTCATGAAATCTTTAACTTAGTAATTATATTATTTTTTATTCTTCAATTAAAACTAAATGTTATTTTTTAGCTTGTTTTTGGATGCTTGATGCTATACTCGAATATACAACAACGGGACATATCGCAACTGTTTTTACAGACGAAAGTCAAACTAAGGCAAAAGTTCTTGAAAAGTCTAGTATTTTAGACAATAATGAATTACCGCAACGTATGGAAGGAAGTTATTTGAAACGTCATAGTAAAGTATTACTGCCTGAAAATACTAATGCTGGTCATATTAGACCACTTCCATCTTGTCCTACTATTACTCCTGCTATTCCAAAACCTTTAAACGAATCTGTCCCTTTGTAAGTTACTATAAATGTTATTAAATTTCATTCGATAAATAAGTACATTACAGTATAACTTTAATTTTATTTCAGAAATCTTTATAAGCCTCAAAAATTATTGTCTGTTGGAGACACAATAGTTGCTATAAATCCAGTTCTACAAGATTCAAGTCCATTATGGCTTAGAAGACGTGTTGGAGGTGCAAATATTCCTACATTACATCACGCAGATCGAAATAATATTGATGAATTAAAACAAAATGATCAAGATAATGGTATAATACTTACAAGTAAGTGGAGTTACATGGGAGGAATAATAATTGTAGCAAGTATTTTTTTTTACTTATTAAATCGATGGAATTGCTTAATAACAAAAAGGCATTCTCGAAGAAAACGAACAGTCGGTAGATTACGCAGAGTTATTCAAACAATTTCTCTACGCAGAGTGCCTCAAATGTGACTGTGTATTTGACATACCTTCAACTAATGCAAGATAATGTTCAATTATCTGTGGTAAACGCTTAAAAATATAACAAACTATATTATGTGCCTTTAAATATATAGTACTCAACATAAATCTAAAAGTTACATAAATTATTTTGATAAATTTTATGTGTTGTTGATTAATTTTGAATAGTGCAAGTTTTTGTTGATATACAGGTATAAAATGCAAGATTACCCTATTATTTCGTTTATTAAGCATATAAGTGAAAAATAAAAATAAGGAAAATACAAACACTTTACATATAAAAACATACATACATTAAAATATATTAGTAAAATGCATGGAATAAAGTAAATATAAATTTGCACGATAAATTATAAAAACATCATTTTAGATTCAATATTGACAATATTTTATATGTTTATATTTTTTCAAATATTTTAATATTTTAATTAATAGAACACTCATTTGCTTTAGGTTAACAAATATATATACACACAAAAAATGTATTATCAACTTATTATTAACTTGTGGTTATAATAATTATTAGATTTTGTATAATGACATCATCATCCATTTTTGTTACAAACAAGTAATGGTATAATATTATTAGCTTACAAATGTTGCTACTTTGTAATATAGGCTACAAGAATTCCATAAATAAAACTGTTTTTATATATAAAGCTATTTAATTAATGACATAGAAACGATTTCAATGTTTACAATGTGTTTGCAATGAATTTTAAGTATAATATTTTTTATATAAACATAATACTAATTACTTTTAGAACATTTACATTGAAATTATATTTTAATTATAAAATGGATTATATGTGACCCAATGTGCCCTATCTTGTTCTGCTGCAGATTTATGAGTCGTAAAAATACTTTTGAATACTTCTGATGCTTTGGGATCTTTAGCAACACTATAATTATCTTTAACTTTTTTATATGCTGGATCTTCAGCTTCAGTCCTATTACTATTGACCTTCACAGTACCATTTTTCTCCTCTTTTCTCATTTTTTTCTTTGGTACTTCCTCTTGTTTCACATCTTGTGTTTGATTATCCTCATTATGTTTCTGTTTCTTAGATTTTTTCTGAGCTGTTTTTCGTTGGGTCATATTTTCTTCCATTAATTTAAGATCATCACCTTCTGCATTTATAATAACAATATCTGTTTCGGTAAAAGGCTGTTGACATTGATGACATATCTGAAATACATTATAACATAAAAATCTTAATATGTTTGTTTTAATTTTTATACTTGTAATAAAACTGCCTACCTTACTTCTGACTTCCTTAAGTGCTCTTTCACTCATTACACAGCCACATGACCATAAAAAACAGAATTTATACTTTCCATTCATCTCTAATCCAATAAGTGGACAAATATATGGACTCTTTCCTTCATCAATATAACAATCTCCCTTTTTTGCTTTGTTACCCTCAAATGCTGGATTAGATGTTAAATTTAGGTTTTTTATGTCTTTCAAAGTTTTAATATGTTGTGCTGATTCTGGAAGAGTATTTCGATCAAGGAGACCTTCTAATACAGACTCTTTACTATAAAGACGACCTAAAGCACAACCAACAACTGGTGGTTGTAATGGTAATTGTTTAATTGTACAGTGTCTCCACTTAAATGCTAACTCTGCTTCCTTATCTTTCTGCAATTGATTATAAATAATTATATATAATTTTATTTCAGTTAGATAGACAGTATGATAAGGAATTAATTTTTGTAAACTAAAATTGATGATGTTTTATATATGTCATTCTTTTAGTAAATAGATGATATATAATAAACCTTATTACATAGATAGTATTATGTAGAAAATTACCTGTTCTGGTTTCTTTTTGACTCTTACGAGTTCATCTCTGCGAGGAATAGTTCCACCATCACAACCCATGATATATCGTAGACTAAATAAAAAATACGATTACGATCTTCAATCCTAAGCAGATCTGTGTCAAATGCTGTTATGGACTATACGGCAACTAACAGCCTCCTCTTTGCCACAATGTCAAAAGCACGGTGTAAGGTATAATGAGAGAGAAAATGTCATCTCTAGTGTAATATAAAGTTATTCCTTGTTTTAATGACGTATCTCTATCCTATTGGTGTATTTGTGACTGTGACGATTATTAAGTAGTGTGAGTAGTGATTAGTTCCTCTGGCCATCACTGTCGCTAGAGACATCATTGTTAGAAAGGCATATACGCGTGCATTAATGAGATGTAGTAATACAGATTTTAATAGCGATATTATTAGCAAAAAGTAATAATATATAACACTGGATACGGTATACAGTTTACGGTATCTCAACCAGAGATGAGTACTAATGAATAGGTGTGAAGTAGGAGATGAGATCTCTCGCTATGCATATGCACATTTCTCGCATCCAACCAAAAACATCGGTGTGTGCGTATAGTTCCGCTGTTTAACCGCTAGAGGCAGTAATTCGTGAAGCGTAATTTGATTAAATTTCTCCCATGCTCGTTGGCAATCTCCCTACTCATCTCTGGTTCCAAATCAGCTGATGAGTCTTTTAGTTTATGCTTTAGTTGCCGGGCGGGTCGTAAGACAGCAGCACACAATTGTCATCACGTGAGGTCACAATGGTTTCTGATATAGTTTCGACGATTGAGTGATTAGAACAGCGAATGTTTTAAATTTCTAGAGAAATTCAAGCATCTACCGTGTTCTGCAAGTAAAGGTACAAATTGAAATATCTGGGGTAAGTAGAAGCAATTTGTTTCGCGTTTAAAATGAATCAATGATCGATAAATTATGATTAAATAGAAAGTGCTTTTAACCCATGTTTTACAATTAAGAAGAAATTGAAGATTATTGTCAAATATAATATTAAGATTGTAATACTTGTTTTTGAGCCACTCAATGCAATATATTGTGTGTTCATTATATTGATTGATATTAAGCTTCCAGATTGTTCGAAATTTAATATACGACGTATTTTTTATGAAAACGATCAGATCTATTGTATTATCGATTTTATACTGGTTTAATAGTGGACGCCATTAAGTCATCTCAATGATAAGCTCGACTTTGCACTAAACATTTTGTATAGTCCTATCAATTTAAGACCATCTCTTTTGTAATTTTATGAACACTTGTCATTTCCATATATTGATCGTTCTGTAAGTTCGGCGCGCCATTCTTGCACTTAGTATATGTCACGTGGAAAGCGCGCCTAATTACATAATATAATACCACAGTAAAAGAAATATGTTGTGCCACACCCCCTTTTTTTATTTCATTTTCAAAGCTTTGCAAATGTTTCAATTGTTTAGAATTCTGAATTGCCCGAATAAATAACGAATTCATGGGCGATACTCATAGAATTATAATGTTAATTTGATAGATTAGCTACATTTGATAGACAAGCATGTGATTGTTGACAAAATTATTTTTTTCTACATCCAATTCTCAACTCGAAAATGTATTTATCATGGATAAATTATACAATTATTTTAATACAAAATACCACTAATATTTCTATAGAGATTTGAATAAATATATAAAAATGTTAAAAGATTGAATAAAATTTGCTATACAAAATATAATGCAAATAAATAGGTATATAACACTACAAGATATGACAATTTATGTGAATGAAGTACATAACATTTCTACAATACAATTTTTCAGATATACTAAGTCATCCACATTGGAACATTGTCCAAAATGACAGAATATTGGTTAATATCCGCACCTGGAGATAAAACATGTCAACAGACATGGGAAACCATGAACAATTTGACATCAAAACAACATTCTTTGTCAGTCAACTACAAATTTCATATCCCAGATTTAAAGGTGGGAACATTGGACCAACTGGTTGGCTTATCAGATGATCTAGGAAAACTTGATGCTTATGTTGAACAAGTAACACGCAAGGTGGCAACATACCTAGGAGAAGTTTTAGAAGATCAGAGAGACAAGCTACATGAAAATCTTTTGGCTAACAATAGTGAGTACAAATATTGGTGTGTTTATGTTTTAAAAATTTGCTCTATAATTTAAATTTATATATAATCTATTCTTTGATATAAGAGAACAGATTATTGAAAAAGTCAAGGATTCAAAATTATCAACTTTTTATCCAATATTGCATCAAATAGAATGCTTCAATATTAAAGATTTGTCAAAATATCATTTAATGGTATTTTATTTTTTTGGATCCTTACAAACAGGTATCGATCGATTTTTTGTGTATGATGTTTTAACAATAAAATAATATTGGTTGGCAAAGACATCAATGAATACTATACACAACACAAAACATGCACACAACTTAGAATTTTTCTTTAATAATGATGTTAAACATGTATCAGTTGATTTTCTAAAAATTTTAATTTATTCATTGATAATAATAATAATAGCACGATTAGAGTCTTTGATCCTTTTCCTCAGTACCCTACATTAATAGATTGATAGATGGAAACAAAATTTTGTCTGTGTACGCTAATAATCAAATAACAACAATATTATTTTTTTACAAATTGTCTTAATAGACATGTTTTTTTATTGAGGATAATATGCAGGCAAAATACTTGTGGCTATAGCACACAGTAATTAACATTCTTAAATATGATATGTACCATACATCTTTTTTATTAAACTTTTCAACATTTAGTTGAAAGAATCTGTATTATAAAAGGTTTTCCTGTAATATATTAAAATGTCTGTTTGAATGTAAAATATTCTAAATTCTATATAATAAATAAACAATCAAGTAATTTGAACAATTATCCTTGAAAGAAAAACATTAAAAATTATATGCATATTTATTTTTATGAGTAACATAGTCTATGTCAATCTGTTATAGTCAGTATGATTATTACTTAAGTGCATAAAATCAGTGTTTCTTTTCTTTACCTTTTTCAATTTTTTACTTTATTAAGAAATTAAGAATTTTAGTTAATGTGCAAGATATGATGGTACACATCATATTTTGGCATATGATTTACATATCTGTAGAATGCTTATTACTATAATTGGATTAGAATTCATTTATTTTATTATTTATAACAAATATTTTCTCATATTTATGGTGTTGCTTGGCTTGCTTTGTTTAATTTGGACCACATTAACCCTATTTCCCTACCTTATTATTTTATTAACAAATGCTCATACATGTGCACCATCAAAGATGTATAAAGCTACAAAAAATTTTAATACACAAACATGCAGTATCATCATATATTGAAATATATGTAGAAGAAATATTTCAAATATACAGTGATTTAGAGATATAGACCACATTTTTTATTAAAAATTTACAAAGGACGCAAGGAGTTGCTTGGGTTACTGTGGTCACCAAGCTCGAATTAGTTATTACAAGGATTCTTTTCCTTTTTTCTTCAGTTATCTTATACCCTTGGCATTATTAATCATTTGCAATTTAAGTTGACATTATTGCATATAATTTGCTCATTTTGTCTTCAGTTCCTTTATTCATTTTGATTATGTCTTGTTTTCCTTTCGTTTTCGTTTTTTCTTTCTTTCATTCTTTTGTTGCTTTTGCCATTTCGGAGTATTTAACGGAAATCTTCCTTTAAGATCTAGATGGTACTTTATTTGCAAAATGTAGTAACAAAAAAAATAGGAATCAACAAATTTTTAGCAAGTATAGTAATCTTATTAATAACTGAATATTGTAATCATGAGGTGCATAGTTTTTATAAATACAATAATTTAAATGTAGATCTAACTTATTATTTTTTTAGTAAAAACTGCATATCTCACTAGTTTCTTTTGTTACAAATGTAAACGCGATGCTCTTAATATGTATACTCACTAGTGAAATAATAAAAATTAACATTCATTTATGATGTGCAAAACTATCCATTTATTAAAGTCATATCTCCGAGATTAAATTTTTAATGAAATAGAGAGGTTGTCTATGCGCTAAATACTCCGTGACTTCTCTTTTCTTTTTTTTGAGTTATTTTGATTGAGTTTCGACAGCATTGTCGTTAGGCATTTGCGTAGGACGCAATAATAGTTGAACGAGACGTAAGAAAAATCGCGCGGAGATTGGGACTGGGCTGTAATGGATAGGTCAAACGTCAGTGGATGGGGAGAGCTCGAGCCCCGAAGGGGGTCCGGACACCCCGCCAAACACCCCCGTCACCCCATCACACAAGTCTTCAAAGGAGCATCACAAGCAGTGGAAGGAATCGGAGAAATGTGAACCAGAACCAGCCGCCTGTTTAGGTCAGCATCATCACCAGCGTCATCATCATCACGAGCATCATCATAGTCATAAACATCACAATCATCCTTCTGAAACCGAAAAGAAATCATCATATAGTCCTCAAGGCATCTGTGATGTCAGATCATCAAATGATCCTTTATCAGCATATTCATGCTACCATGCGCATTGGTGCGCTGCTTCTACCTCTTCCACACCTATTCCTAGTCCTACTCCCACGAGTCCGAGTCTTTCCCTTTCATCAAACTGTAGCAGTGAAGGAGAGACCAGATGGCAGTCGGCGACACGTCATCGGACTACTGAGAAAGCAGATCGATCTACCTCCAATCGCAAATCGCTCGGCAATGACGACGACGAAGACGATGCGGACCAAAACAACGACCAAGACCAAGACCAAGACCATAGCGGCAATTTGCCCAATCCAGGTACCCGTCCTATCACCGCCAGGTCAACCCGTCGAACCTTTTCTCCCAACATAGCTGCGAGACTTGTTCAAACCTACTTTCCTGTGCACCTCGTGATTCGCCCGTTTAGCGACCGATTCTTGTCTTGTCTTATCTCCTTTGGAGGTAGATATAGGAGAGAAAGAAAGTGAGAGAGAGAGAGAGAGAAAGAAAGAGAGAGAGGTTGTCATTTCATAGTATTGAAAGTTTTGAAACAATGATCTTCGCATGCAGCTTTTGCTTAGAGGGAAAAGAACAAGAATAATTGAAACTCACGTTCAGTTTTTCCCAGTCACTATATATTGAAAGCGTCTTTATGATCCTAGTGCGCATTTCCTTCAGTGTCAATTCTGCACAACTCTGCACTACATATATGCAATGTTTGTAATGCTAAAATATTTTATGCCAAATCTTGCCTCCAATGTAATAAATTATTTCAAATCTTCTTAAATGTTAATGTGCTATGTCAAATGAGAAAGCATTGCTTATTACATATTTTATTTTTTATTTTTTGTCACTGTAATAAATTTTCTACACTCTGTTATAATTGAACTTGCATTATTCAAAAGACACAATTTTCTTTGTATTAGTGACTAAATATATGTTACATATTTGTATATAGTTTGACAATTTAAGGAAAAAAAAGAAAAGAGAAAGAAAGAATATTAAAGCACATTATAAAAGTCATGACAATCTCTCTCGAATGCTTACAGCATACACCAAGTGAGACAGTACCAAAAGGAAAAAGATACTTGGCTTAGTTTACTTAGCTTGTGATTCAAAATACAGAAGCCTAGTATATCAAATATTTTGTGTTGTACCACAGTAATTTCCTCGATGATATTTCTACAATATTTCTTGTGCACGCAGGAATTAAAAAATTGGAAGATAACAAAGACAGCTGCCCATGTTCTAGCACATTTTAATTGCAGCAAATGTGCGTACATTCTTAAAGTTTATTTTTCGGAAAATGCTCTAGTTTGTTTTAAGTTCTTAGCTAGTTCTTTTTCACTCCTGCGTCCTAGTGGTGAACAAATACAAAACACATTAAGGGACTATCTAATTTTGTGTTAAAATTCATTTTTAATGATATGAGAGTGTTCTATTTGATTAATATTTTTTAGAAATCATTCAATCAATTGTTCCAGGTGCTGTGGACGAATGAATGAACACATAGTATATTACCTCGATCATTATCAACCTTATTTTTCTTACATTTTAACTGCTTCTTTTTTATAACTTCTTTACTTCATGTTCTTTTATACCATACTTTGTTTCAATTCTCCTACGTATAACATTTTTTTATATATTATTTTTAAAAGATACATGTTTAAATAAATACTAAATTTACTAGAAATTACTCATATACAAAAAAAAGTTACAATATGTTAGTATAATAAGTTGGTCTGATGTAATTATTTTGTCATTACATTAAGTTACTTAAATAATTTATATATACCATTATTAAAATTAAAATTTATGATTGTGAATCAGAAAAACTTGTGGATTTAAAATTCATGTCCATAAATACAGACTAAAGTATGGTTTAAGAACAATTATAAGAAGTATGCTATATTTAAAACACAGTTACACAATCTTAGTAATAACTTTATTTCTTTCAATACATTTTTTAGCATTTTCCTATACTTAGCTTTTACATGCTTTCAAACCATTACTTTCTATAATTTTCATAGAAAGACTATTGCACAAACTATAATACATGTACTCATATGTATTATGGACGTTAGCACAGACTACAGATGAGACACAATTAACAAAAATTTTAAAACACTTATCGATCGGTACATGGACTTACAACATACTGTTTCGCATGATAAGATAAATTTTAATGACAGTATGGTACTCAGTACCCTTCAACACTACAAGTTATCCATATCACAGAAAACATCCTACTGATCAACTTTTATAAAATACTTCATAAACAGTTAGCATGAAATGCTTAAATATCTTAGTTTAGTCGTATACTATGTCTATGTTACTATTGTTCATGCTACACCATTTAGGTCTCTAATATACACAAATCAAACATAATATCTTGAAAATAATAATTAAAAGATACAAACTATTTATATAGCATCAATGACCATCATATTTCAGTAGTTTTCACTGCATTCATACTCTAATGAAACAAGTGTACATGCGTATGCGTGCATGCGTGCGTGTGTGCTTATTCATAAAAAATTATCATGACAGTTCCATGAAAGGACATGATAACATAGTTCAAAATTCATCCATCAGTAGTTACAGAGTTATCATAAATTTTGTTTGAATGAATATTTTGTCAAAAAGCTTCTTTTTATTGATAATAAAAAAGAAATTGCAGTGAAACAAATCTTACAACATTGAATTAAAGGGACTAGCTGGAACTGCTTAATTCTGAAACTTCACGATTCATTCAAACGTGATTTACGAGTAATTCTTTTTCATTACAGATATATAAATTAATTAAATTGAGCTAATGTCTACTTAAAAATGTTATGTATTAGAAAGAAAGATCAACTTTACTTAAATAAAATGAATTTTACAATAAGAAAGAATTGATAACATAAAATGCTTCAATACATTAATGTTTGCATGCTGTATTTTTGTTAATGTCTCGCTTATTCTTGTAACGCTAATAATAAGTAAGGAGCGTACTAGAATCAAAAAATGAGTTTAGTAGAAACAGTCTTTCTCTGTTATCTTATTATTATCAATACTCTCCTTATCACAGAGTCAATCTACAAAATTATTTTAATTGTGGTTCAGCTAAAATTAATTTAATTAGATATGTACTCATATGCATAATTATATTGTACACATGCAGACTTATAATTTTCTTTTCTTTTTTTTAACTAACATAAAAGAAACATAATGTAAGTAGAAGTAATATTATTATTTTCTTTAGAATTTTTTATCACTTTTCTTATGAACATAAAATATAATAAAAATGTGTGAAAAATATGTAAAAATAAAAAGTGTAAATATTACAGTTGATAAAATTAGATGTTACAGATATTTTTCTGCATTTGTACAATATATCTACAATTCAACAGAGCTTTATCATTTCCAGCTTATGAACTTTATCAAATCATCAAAAATATATTCAGTATTCCATTTATAAACACACTTATGCATTAATTATACTACATGTAATTTAAACATTGCATGTTACTTATGATTCCACATTTTCAAAATTGTACCAAGCTCTGTTTGAATATTTATATAGAAAATGAAGATGGTTATCTCACAGAACAATTACACTAACATTTTAAATTTACTAGGTGATCTATCATCATATATAACTCGATTCCAGTGGGATATGGCAAAGTATCCTATCAAGCAATCATTGAGAAATATTGCTGACATTATCAGTAAACAAGTGGGTCAAATTGATGCTGATCTTAAAACTAAATCTACAACATATAATAATTTGAAAGGAAGTTTACAAAATCTTGAAAAGAAGCAAACGTAAGTTACAAATTTTTATTGCCCAACATTTCATACATATAAATTATTATTGATTTTACTTAAGATTTTTATATCTTGAAAGTTATTTAAGGAAAATAATTGTTATTATATAGAGGAAGCTTATTAACAAGAAATTTGGCAGATTTAGTGAAGAAGGAACACTTTATCTTGGATAGCGAATATTTAACTACTTTGCTCGTAATCGTCCCAAGGTAAACTTGCTTAACAAATTTTGTAATTACTGCTATTTCTTTAGATGATACAAAATTTTTTTATGAAATGTTTAGAGCAAATTTCCAGGAGTGGCATAGTGGATATGAAAAGTTAACAAAAATGATAGTACCACGTACCACACAGCTCATTGCTCAAGATGTTGAGTATGGATTATTTACTGTTACTTTGTTCAAAAAAGTTATCGATGAATTTAAACTACATGCACGTGAAAAGAAGTTCATTGTTCGTGATTTTACATATAATGAAGAGGAACTAGCAGCAGGTACCTAATATCTTCTTACAAACTTCTATTTCTATTTATAACAAATACTTTCTTTTTATTTACATACAAATTAGTTTATACAATCTTTAATTTTATAGCAGAGACATTAATATTATTCGCAATTAAGAAATTTATTAAAATATGTTATAGGAAAAAATGAGATAACAAAATTGGTAACAGATAAAAAGAAACAATTTGGGCCTCTTGTACGTTGGTTAAAAGTTAACTTTAGTGAGTGTTTCTGTGCATGGATTCATGTTAAAGCTTTGCGTGTATTTGTAGAATCTGTCCTAAGGTAAATAATCATTTGATATTACAAAGCTTACATATAATCATATATCGATTAAATTATGACTTATTAGGTATGGATTACCTGTAAATTTTCAAGCGATATTATTGCATCCTCATAAAAAATGTGCAAGGCGTTTACGTGATGTTCTGAATCAGCATTACGCTCATTTAGATTCCTCTGCTACAACATCGTCTGGTGCACAAGGAAATCAAGATGTAAGTTGTAACGTTTTAATAATAGATTATTTTAAAGGAATTTACTTTGATTTCTTTATAAAAATTCAGTCATGTATTACCTAATATCTTTTTCCTATTTGTCTGTTCAAACAGAGCGTGGATATACCAGGGTTAGGTTTTGGCCAAAATGACTATTTCCCTTATGTGTACTATAAAATCAACGTAGATATGGTTGACAATAAGGTCTAATTATTGAAGCGATGAGTCTATTTTCTTATATTTTAAATATCCTTTTATTTACATAAAACATACTTCCATATCTCCAGGTACTTAAAGCAGGTGCGTACAAAGTAGTTTATATGAACTATGATCTTTTCTGTTTACATGAACTACGATATATTGCAATTTTTAAAACTTTGCTACGATCTTGATTTTCAATGTAAATATAATTATCATTGATTCACTTCCAGGAGTATATCAAATATTTACTCAAAACTGATATTTTTATAGTACATCAAAATGCCTGGAGAGATGTATGTACTTTGATATTAGCTTAATATAAACTATGCATAATAGAATGCACAATCATTTGTATAAATTTTAGCAGACGAATTTGAATACATCTTGCAAATTTTCTTTTTTTTTTAAACAGGCTATATTTGATTGAACAAAAGACATTAGTACAAATGAGACTCATAATATGATTATATACTTTAAATTTACAGCTTTAGAAAAAACTGGATATATTAAAGATTAACAACTATAATAATCACATTCTGCGTAAAATGCCTGTATAAATGTACCAAAATTCTCACAATTAAATATAGCACAACCTATTTTATATAGTATTACATGAAGAGCAAAAAATATATTGTGCCAGAATAGAAATTCTGCAATGTAGAATTGTATTATGTTATGTATTGCTTATAAAATCAAGACCATTGTGAATATTGTTATGAAGAAGAAAGTGCATCTTGTTACAAGAACATATGACATAATATCTGTTTTGACTCAAATGCTTTTACCATGTTCATTCAATAGGTCTTCATAATGCATATTGTATTATGCGACAACTAGTAAAATAAGTGTTATTGAAGTGTTAAGATACTGTAAATTTATTTCATTAAATATATTAAAAACTAATGTTTTAACAATGCAGAGTGTACCAGATACATGCTAATGTATCAATGTTACTTATTAAAAACTATAAAACTGCAAAACATTAGTGGAACTCTTAAAGTATTATTATTAACATTATCTTTCAAGTTTTAATGATATATAAAGCTTTTCATTTTATAATAAATACAATTGAAGTATTAAATATTGATTTGAAGGCTGCACAAAAATGAAAAGTAATATACGAAATCGCTATGGTGCATGTCGTTTAAACAGGTTGTATTATAAATACTTTATGTATAAAAACTATGCTTTGCAATATTTCTTTAAATATCGCTTAAATTTTATTTTTTTTCGAAATGGTATTTTTAATACAACGATGTAAATCGAATTGTATGTCTGAATATATTCAATTTTATTCTATACATACGTTTGAGAAATAAAATGGTCTACAGATATAATATTTTACCTGATTTAAGCAAACATATTTTAACCTATGGGAAGATAATTTAGTTTATAATTTCCGTTCGAATAATAATCATTAGTTCATTAGTGTTTCGAAGCGCATCTGTATTTCAAACTGTAAATTATTATACAGTTGACGATAAAGTGTTAAAAAGTAAACGAAATTTTATCGTCATCGATTAAATTTTAAAAAAGAGAAGTTTTCCTATACGTTAAATAATGGAAATGTTCTATGTATTAAAAACGTTATATGTATCATACTGATAATTCTGAAAATGTATTGTTTTATATACTTCAAAATCAATTACAATATTATATTAATAATATATAATTTTTAAATTCCAGTTGTAAAAACATTTCAGTCACAGTGATGACAATATTAGCTGAATGATAACTGTATATTAAATCTATGAATAAATGAATTCTTGAATGGAGTATGTGATCAAGAAATTACTTTGTTACAATCTATGTACACATTAAATATAAAGTATCATTTAATCATCTCGCTCTCCCTCTCTCTTTCTTGTTCACTATTTAGATTAACTAATATTGGATAACAAATATTGCATTTTATTTTAATTATATCATTTATTAAAACGAACAAAATATATTTTTAAAACCTTTATAAGAAATGTATAAATTTCAGTTTTTGTTATTAAACTTAACATAAATCTAAAATACGAAGTAGTACATTCTTACTGTCACATTACAAATACACAAACTTATAAAGTATGAGAGGAAACATTACTACTCTGACATAATTCCTGGAAAAAGAGGAAAAATTTAGTTTTATTTTTCTGTAATATAAAATTATTTATATTTTCTTTGCTACTTAAGCACTTTATAATAATTACATGTAAAGCATCAATTTCCTTGTCCCAATTTTTTTCACCAATATGTTTAACTGCCTTTGTAAGTAAATGTCTTATTTTACTAACATTTTGTTTAAATACTTTTATTACATCAGCTGCATGAACATTATCTTCGCAATCTCTCCAGCAATCATAATCAGTTGCCATTGCTACAACTGCATATAGAAGTCCAGCTTCTTTTGCCAAATATACCTTATTTAAAAATATATTTTATGTAAATTTACAAATTAGTACAAAGAAATTTGGGAAGAAATGTAGTACCTCTGGACACGTAGTCATATTAACTAAGTCTCCTCCCCATAAACGCATTGCATTACTTTCAGCTTTTGAGGAAAATCTTGGTCCTTCTATACTTACAATTGTTCCTCCTTTTCTTATGTCATACCCTAATTCTTTACCAACTTCAAATAATATTTGAGATGTAGTTGGATCAAAAGCTGGCTCCATTGGCATATGGCACACTCCTAAAATTTGATACTGTAATATTTATTTGGGTAGGATTGATACTATGTTATTAATATAATATTGAAATCTAGTTTACCAAAATATTTAGGTGAAGTACCATCATAAAAGGTGATATTTCTTTTTGTTGTCCTATCTAAGAAACTGTCTGGAACAACTAATTGTCCTCTACAAATAGTTTCCTGTAAAGAGCCACATGCTGTTGAAGCAAGTATATGAGTACATCCAGCTAAGCGGAGAGCTTCAATGTTTGCACGATAATTTATTGCAGTGGGACTTATTATATGACCTGGTCCATGTCTATATGCATTTAATTATATAAAATTTCCTGCTTTAAACTTTTATTCCAAAAAAAAGAAAGTATTTAAAATATAAAGGAATGTATGATATATCATTAATTTATTTTCAATAATCTATTCATTCTATTTTCAAAATTCATTTTTAAAAGCACAAATGTTACCTTGATAATAGTACCACGTCTACACCATTAAGATCTCCGTGGTAAAGATCGCTAGACGGAAATCCAAACTCATTTTTAGCCTCTTCTCGCGTAATTATAGTTTGACAATTTAATATTTGATTTTGAGGGTCATCTAAACCTGAACCACCGATTATTCCGACCTAAAAGTTTGTAGAGATACAATAGCATTCAACTTAAAAAATAAAAGCCACCTGTTTGTCACATGACAGTTTCAGAACATGAAATTGTTTATACAATTAAACTATATATTTTATTAACTATACAAATATTTACAAATATAATAATGCAAATATATAAACGATTTAAAAAAGAAATAGATAACTTATTTGCTGAGCATAGTATTACTATAAATTAATTAAATATAATTTCTCAAGTTTTTTAATACGAATAATCTTACCTTCACTTTACACTTGGTCATTTTTAACTTTATTAGATGTTATCTAAAAGTTTTCGATATATACCGAATTTAAGTTAATACTTTAAAGAACTACAAACGAAGTATGGAGAAAGCTCAACATTAAATGTATTCTTATATCACTGATAAGAGCCTTGACCCTTACTATTTTCGAATTATTTTCAACGTTATCGAATCAGAACTTACTAGAGGTATGCGGATACGCGTGTGATAGGGATTGGAAAGGATTGAAAAACGTTCGGGAGGGATCGGGCGGAATCTGTTTCCGAAAGTTTCGAAACCCCGAAACTGAATTCGGTTATCAGCATAAACCATTGACATATATTCTATGGATACGAGATTCTGTGAAACCGCGTAAAGCAATTTAATCGCGGTCATAATGTAGTTTTGGTATGTAACGCCACTATCGGTTGATCGGTGTACTTCACTCTTCTGTGCTCCTCTCCACCCATGCAACAGGTTGTGACTTTGTGACCATTATGTAGTAACACTGACGAGGACATAGGCACCCTGATTGCCCATGTCATTTCGTGTCACATGCGACGTTATCGATCCAGCAAAGTAGTAGTTAGGATTTAAACTAAGTTTTTGTTATAAAATTACAAGATATGGAATAAGACAGCTTGCAAAGGAAATATAGAATTCTATATCTTTGTAAATGGTCGGAACGATGATTTCATGCATAATCTATTATATTCCTAATATTTTTCCACGCGTCTCCACCTGTTTCCGCCTGGTCAAATTGAAAATCGCTTTACAATAATTTAGATATGTGAATGAGACTTTATCCGAATCTTTTCATCAACTGCGATCCTTACTATTTTGGGTGAACTGAGATGAAAGACATTTAAAGTTAAATATGCGTCAGTAAAACATTAAGATATCAGTAGATGACGTTACAAATGTCATGTCTTTGCTGTATCTCGTAGATGATATAATCACTAACGTGATAATTCCTATGTTCGCTATAGGAAATTGTAAAAGGGCGTAAGAAACACTCTGATTTTTTGGCCGGTCGGTATTTCATAACTTGAGACACAAAATTCCATTTAATGTCATGTTTATCCTGTTCTTAGCAGAGCGGAAATCCTCTCTGTTCTTAGTTCATGCTGTATACTCGTCTGTTGTCAGTGGTAGTGACAAAATGATGAATGTTGTGAGGGCGAAGAAGAGTATAGAAGAATGAAATATATCGATCAACCGGTAGTGGCGCTATATACTAAAGTCAATATGGTCGCGATCAAATTGCTTCACGCGGCTTCACGGAATCTCGTATCCATAGAATATATGCCAGTGGCTCATGCTAATACCCGAATCCAGTTTCGGGATTCCGAACGATACGAGTATGTCGAGAGCTCATCCGAACTTCTTTCGGCCCGTTTCGAATAAGCCTTATAAAGAATGAAATATGGAGTGTGCGTCGGAGTAGGAGTGGATGCATGCTCAAATTAACATTCAAATTTTCAAGTTCAATCATTAAAAATTTAGACATATTTAAATATGATTACATAATATATTACTTAATAAAAAGAAATTTTATTGAGTCAATAAAAAAAGATTTTCTTTGATAATTCATATTCAAGCAGTATCAATTGTTTCATACACGGGCAGCTTAATGAAAATAAAAAATAGAAAAAATATTAAATTTCAAATTTCTTCCGCATTTTCTAAACGTTTAATTACTTTCTTATATTCTTCTTCTAAACTTTTATATTCTTTGTCAAGAGTTTGCATACGTTGCTCTAATGTAGGTAGAGTGATGTTTGTACGTTTATCAATATTTTTCAACGCACATTCCAATTTTACCAAATCATTTTGTTCGCGTTTGTATGGAATATTCAATCTCCTTTTTACATCTAATCTATATTTACGATATTCTTGCTCGTTTGTTAAATCTGTTGCCCGTAATCTTAAAATTTCGTATACTCTGCGAGCTTGTTTCTAAAAATGAAAATTAATATTTTAATCTAAAAATATCCCTTATAGTGAAAAAAATATAAAACATACGTTATTAATCTTGAGTTTTTCTTTAGCTTCTTCACCCATCGTTTTATGAAAACCTCGAAGTAGATATTCTCGTGAAAAACTAGATAATTTACTGCAATTCATTGCATCCACATAATCTCTTAACCGTTGAAACGTCGCGGAAGGATTCTCAACTACAACAATGATGACAATGCCTTACCAAAATGAACTAGATTTACTGAAATAAAAGTATTTAATCAGGCCTCACTTTTGTTTTATTCTTTTCAAATACAAATTTAGATTTTTAATGATTATGTGTTTCTACGTTTTCATTTACCTGTTATATCTTTGACTTGATTTCTTCCACTATACTCGCAGTAAATAGCGTGTAACAAACGTGTACCAAGACCTATATTTTGAAATGGTGGTAATATTAAAACTTGAGCTATACGAGGTCTAATATGATGTGGGTATGCATAGTATTGATATACAGTAGCAAAACCAGTAGTTGCATAACGAGCAGTACCATCTGCTGTTAGATATTTCTCAAACCTGTTCCACAAAAAGTGATCTATTTAAAAAAATAATTTGTCATGTAATCAATAAGCAGCATAAATTAAAATCATGATTAAACTTACATATTAAAATAATGCCACCGCTCATCATCAATGTCTATAAAATTGGCAGCATCTATATACCATAACACAAATGTACGGAGACGTTGATGATATTCTTTAAAACCGTTATAAGTCATGTCTGCTTTGTAAACTTCAAATTTTCTTGTACAATTTTCATCTATATTATTTATAAATTTTAATTAATTATTTAGATTATTTATGATAAAACAAAAGAATATATAATATTGCAAGATATTACCACTGATAGAAAATGAATGTAGTAGTTCACCATGAGGTTTAAATATATCATCTTTCTTTAAAGATTCAATAAATGCATCTATGTTGGTATGTATTTGTGGAGCTAATTTCTCAGCAATGTTAGGCAATACTTCGTCAGCTTCAACTCCCTCATAAAGTACTTTATTTATTTTTTCTGAATAACTCATACTTAAATATGTTTCTAAACAACCTGCTGAGTAATATAACTTTACTCTGAGATCCCGGTAACCAAATATAGATTCACTGATAAACAAAATTAATAATTAAAAAACAAACATATTAAATATATTTAATATAATCTATACTATTTATATAGATTTCTAATAATACATATTTTAATAACAAACCTATCTCCAAATACTTGATGGGACATTTCTGGTTTAAATGTAGTTTCACCATTTTCTAAATCTTCAACAGAACGTACTAATTTAAATTCCAAAGCTTCATTACTGCTGACCACCAAATTCTTTAAACGTGCAGTAGTTGGATCTTCCATATTATATTAATAATAAAATAGATAATACGAATTAATCTGTAAAAAGTAAAAAATTAGAATTGTATTAGTGATAAATCTTTTATAACTAAAATTACAAGTAATGAGTAATTTTATTATTATAGATAAAATTATTTCACACAAATATTTTTATGGTTATCCATGTTTAACTGAATTTGCTTATATATATATATATATATTATATATTAATATATATATATATTATTACACGCACACGCACACGCACGCACGCACACACAAATATATGTATATACAAATTTGACCTTAACGAGTTACCGCTAAATAACATTTATAGGTTATACAATATATATTTCGGAATTTAATAAATCAGCAGGTAAAATTTGTTTATCAGTGTAAAATAGAATAAATATAAAAATGTTATTTTCAGGTATAAAGTTAAATTAATGCTTATTAAATAATTTCTTAAGTTTGTATTTATTTGTAAATGTTTTCCTGATTCTTTGATTTAAAAAATTACCAAATTATCAACATTACATGTAACATTATCACAACAATATACCTTCTTTCAATAATCGTGTGTAATTTATAGATATAAATCAGCACTTTTTATTATTTTTCCTTAAACATAACTATAAAACAACTTCGCGCCAAAAATAAAGCGGTTATTTAAGATAGTTACAACCTCTTCGAAGATTAAGAATTGACTGGATTTTATGTTCCAAATTCTTGTAAGTCATTGGTTATTCTGATTGGGTATCTTATAGATTAGTATTCTTAAATACGAAAACAAAATTTGACATCACATTAATATCAATCGATATTAATTATGAATATTTTTAAAAAATATGTAGATTTATTTTTTATGAAAAAGATTAATATTTTATATTGTCCAAAATTAAATTCTACTTTATAAATTTAAATTAAATTTGGTTTCTTATATATCTTATCACCTATATAAAATAACAAATGAAATACATTGATTTCATATTTATGTTAAAACTTTTGTCTTGAACCTTAAAATGTTAATTTTTGAAATATGCTTATTAAGTACTTTAATTTAATATATTGCTGGAATCTTCAATTATAATTTTTTTTTAATTGAAACAGAATTATTTTAATAATCAAAAATGACTACAGGTGAGGTGAAAAAGATAGAAGAACCTTTAATATTTCATACGTATCCTTTGTGTAAAGTAAGGGTTTGAATTGTATTTTACAAGATTTAATATTGTAATGAATATTAGGGTTTATTTGAAATCTTTTTAGTACAGTGATATGAAGGAAGAAATGAAGCAAGAAGCAATGGAAATATGCGTTACAGCTACGGAGAAATATACCGATAATCATGAACTAGCAGCTCGAAATATTAAAGATAATTTAGACAAAAGATTCGGTGGACCATTTCATGTGGTTATTGGAGAATCGTATGCTTGTGCAGTTACGTATCAAGCAAAGTCGTTATTATATATGTACAACGCTGGTAATATTGCCATCCTTGTATGGAGAACAGTTTCAACTTTTTAACGACAGTATTACAATTTTGATATACTATACTGTACACCATGTACGTAATATAATTATTTCTGTTATATTTATTTACATTTTCCTGTCTAAATAATTATATGTAATGTGGTTAGAGACATATGAACGGACAATAAATATAAAACTGAATCTACAATGGGATCAAATGTCGCTACTGCTCGGTT
>JACXIL010000174.1:3160750-3292138 GCA_014737365.1 Bombus soroeensis | reverse complement strand
TAATAATGGTTCATTTCTAATTTTGATACTGATTGAACTAAAAATTATATTGATAAAAATATTTAACATGTGATCTTCATACAATTAATATATTACAATTTTATAAAACTAGTATTCCGTTTTCTTTGTATTTATAAATAAAAAATGTATAAAGAATCTTATAAATTAATCTAAATCAATGTAATAATAGATTACTGGTATGCTATCCTTTACTTTTATATTTACAGGAATACTGTAGATGCAACATTATTAATAATCTTATACCGTACATTCGTTTTTTCGGAATTACAATAAAATAATATATTGACTAGAATCTTTCAGTAGGTAAAGTCTCATTACTAGTACTATCGTCCTAATTTATTCTCCTTTTGTTGTTCCAAACGTTGTCGTGATATTTTTGTTCTTAGTTTAATAATTGTGCTACCAGGCAGTGATCCAGGTACTTTAAATATACTCTAGTAAAAGAAAATAAAATATTTCATAGCAATTATTTGATTAGGTTTGTTAAAATACGTTTATTTTCTTAATAAAAAATAAAAAAATGCTTTATTTACCTGCATAAAGTCATGACATTTTAAAACAATACTGTCTTTTGTTATTTCTTTAAAGCATTCTGCTAATGTTGTAAAATCTTGACAAGCAAGCAAGTTGCATTTGTTCCTTTTTATGAGAGTTAATGCAACCCGAAATATAATTTTACTGCCTTCATAAAAAAGGCAATCCCATATACGCAGCGTAGTCTGCCAAGTTGTAAATATTTTATTCAATACTTCTATAGTATATGGCAATCCAAACAGGTATTAATTCAAAATGTTAAACTAATGCATGAATCAACTGTGTACACACCACATACAATAATGTTAAAAGACAGCAAAACATAAATTGCGTAAATTTTATCTTTAAAAAGCATATATAATCAACTTTACCTCAATTGGTAATACTTCTGCAAATAAGCACACAAACCACTTTGTTGTAATGACTGGCCAAGGTAAGCCTATATTCGTTACATGTTGATAAATATCTGGCATTTTTATTCTAAAATAATAATGATGATGCCATATACATGTATAATTTGTATATTTGTATTAAAAGTTAAAAAAATTTACTTGACTAATTCTGCAAGCACATCAATATCTGTAAGGAGGCCATCCATTGTTGGAGTATAATAATCAGGTAAAATTTTTTCTATTAGGACCTTTAACAACCAAAAGGCTGTTTCTTCGCTTTTTGTAACAAGCAATAGTAATCCTGCTATATAATTCAAGCCCTAAAAAAATATGAAGAAATCTTTTATATAAATTGTATTAAAAATATGTATGTATAATAAAATTATAATAATAAAAATTAAAATAAATTTAACATACTTGACAATATCCTACTGTTTTATTTTGATGAGCAAATGCTAATAAAATGTTGTATAATTGATACTGTTGATTTTCTGTATTATTAAAAAATATATTATCTGGAAAAGTTCTTGGTAAATCAGTTTTAATAACATCTGCGACTTGTTTATTATGTGGAGGTTGTAGTAGCTTCTGATAAAGATCAGGATCTGCATTTTTTAATTCTTCTCCTCCACTGACAGAAAGCCATACCTTTGAAAATGAAATTTTTTCTTTGTATGTTTATAAAATGAATTAAAATGTAAATTTTATACTTACTAATCCTCTATGTTCTCCTGGTATACCTTTACGAACATATCTCTTTATTGTAATATTACGTTGTAATGATTTTCCTTCTCCAATGATTTCAGACCACTTTTTTGCTCTTTTTGCAAGTACTTTGAGGTATTCTGAGATAAAATCTTCATAAGTTTCATAGTCAAAATCTTGAGGTCTTTCAAAGCCATATTCATCCACATTACTAATAAATATATGTATATATATAATAACAGATTTGTTTTTGAAACATAAGATTAAGAAACTTTATAAGATTGTAATTAAATGAGAAATAAGATTGTAATCCTATAAATACTACTCATTCTTTTCATGTCACTAAATTAGATTGTACTCATAAAAACATAACCTCACTTAAGTCGAAACAAAAATAAAAAATATGACTATTATTTGTATTATGTTAATTATGTCATTCATAGTTTGAGTATATATGTCTATAATAAAAAAGGTATTACAACATAATTAAGAAATTATATAAAATCTATAATACCTTACCTAAAACATGAACTTGCCATACCCCACGCAAGACGATGCTGACATATGATTTCTGCCGAATATAGGGTGGTCAGTAAACACTTTTCAATTTTAAATTTATTGTGCGACAACATAATTAAAATATGTTTGCATTAATGGTGTACTGTATTAACGAATATTTTCTTTCTTATCTATTCATATTATGTAATAAAGAATTATTTTATATTAATATTATAAGTATGACGATTAAAATATTTTTATTTTAATTTTCAACAGGTTCAAAGGTTAATGATTTATAATATGATTGTGTATTTTTTACCTTTTTTTTAGAATAATATAGACTTATATATCTCATCTAAATTACAGTTAAACATACATCTAATTCTATAAGGTTCATATTGTAGATAGTGGAAATATAAATAATATTTGATAAACACATAATTGTCGGTAGACCACATTTAAATATTAATCTATAAATTTTACAATATTACAATACATTTATAAGTTAAAATAAAGTAATAATAATAAAATATTTTTGAAAAAGTAAGATCGATTTGCTGGATAATCACTCACAATCGAGAAATCTAGTCGATAATAGATTTACTAGTTCAACATTTGCGCAAGCGTAGTTAATTGATAGAAAATTATTTTTGATATTCAAATAAAAGATTGATACACGCATTTTGATATCACGGTATACACATAAATGATATTTTATCTATTTTTAATATATCTGGTAATGAATATATTAACTTATTTATATACATTATAGCACTTACAGCTGCTATATTGTATAAATATATTATTGCTTTTATTCAAAATTAAATAGATGATAAAGAAAATTTGATGAATGTATCCTAGTTTCTACGGTACTGAGCGCACGTGTTTCTTGCATACGATGTTGGCGACGCATGTGCAAGAAATCCTTTTCAAGGGACAAATTCCTCAGTCTGGCAAGAGTGGTCGATACTCGATATTACGGTACCACATGGTAACGGAGGGAAAATGGCGTTAACTGTTCCTTGTGTCGCTGGTAAGAATTTTCATATTGTTTTTATTGATAATTTTCTTACTTTAACATCAAATTTTTACTGATATTTTTTTCTAAATGATATTAGCATGCATAGAATATACATCTATCCATGATATGCTTCACAAGTTTCGTATTACACTATGTCTGATTGCACAAAAATGCGTCATGTGGCATTGTATTACTGGAACACATTTATGATTAAAAAGATGCGTCATGTGGTACCTCGTTATCAGAATGCATTTATTATTAAATGTATTTACATGTATAGTTGTTTCCGACAATTTCATTTAATTTCATAAATAATTCGTGGATATTTAAATTTATCTTGGATTAGGAATATATGTTAATAACTTTTTTATTTTAAGATATACATAATATTTTTCATGTTATACGTTTACTATTATTAAAATTATTCATACGTTAAATATAATAAATAGTTTAATAATGAAGAAGGAACTTAGAATATTTTAATGTGATTTTCTATAGTGAGAGGTTCCATTGGAATCAGCTTAGGACAAGGCCCACCATCGTATGAACCAGTGAAGTCATTTCCTAAAGATGACAGTAAAACATGTAAAGCAATGATTTTTAGCCCAGAGGGAAGTTATTTTGCATGGGTCAATGGAGTGACTACCAAGATTTTACATTGTTCTACGTGGAAAATTATTACAGAAATCAAAAGGCCCAAAATTTCTGCAATTCAGTTCTCCACTCGAAGCACATATTTTATGACATGGGAACCATTCATTGGTATTATATTAATTTTATATTATTTACTTTTAGTTATTTTTATGTGTTATATATTTTATTTATATATTTAACTTTATCTCACTGATTTTATTACTTTGTAGTAAATTAGATGAATATAAAATTTTTTAACATATATTTTATTTGCATTATATTTCAATATTCTGAATATGGAAATGATACTTATATTATCAATTTGTATATTGCAGCGACAACATCAAATCCTCAAGGAACACCAAATCTTCACATATGGAGATCAGAGACTGGAGAACTGGTGAAGAGTTTTATACAGAAAAAACAATCAGACTGGTAATGTATTATATACTTATTTTATTTTTAACTAAAATTTATATTAAGTTCATCAATTATTGCAAACTATTTATTTCTTTTATCTTTTAACATTGTGTGATCTATATGATCAGAAAGATACAGTTTTAATAAATATTTCATATTTTAATGGCATTCATAACGTTTAAATTTTATAAAAATCTTATATTTATTATTACCAAAAAACCTTCCACTTTTTTAAGATAAACATAAACAAAAGGTAGAACTTATTTTCCTTATATCTACCTAGGGAACCTCAATGGACAAGTGATGAAAAGATCTGTGGGCTATTAGTTGGTGCAGATGTCATTCTATATGAGGATGTCAATTTTAACAAAATTATGTACAGAATAAATGTAGCCAAAGTTGCTAGATTTAGTATATCACCAAGTAATACTCCATACTATATTCTCTGTTATATGCCGGGTAATTAAATTTTGTTGTGTATTTATTTAATTTTAAATTAAACAAATGCATGTATATTATATCAAGGTACTTATATGTGGAGAGTATACTAGTTTCTTAGTTGTTATCATGTAACCATACCAGTTTATTAGTTGTTAAACATCAGTGCTTCATAAAAACTAAGAGAAGTCATACAAATTTCAATATAACAAACTAAATGATTTAAAAATGATAATTAGCAATTCCGTTTGGTTGATTAAAACATATAATGTTTATTAGTAATATAGTTCAAGCATAAATCATATAAAAAATTGGCATATTTTATGAAATACTTTTTTATTTCAGTTTCTCTCATTATGAAGCAAATATGTGTGGCAAGCATGTAATACACAAATGGAATGAAGATTATAAGATAATTATATCTGTATAGAATACTTTAATATTTTAAAGAAGTACTACAGAATATTAAAACATAATGGTATTTTGCAAAATATACAAGTATGAATATATAATCAGGATCAACATTAATGGGAAATATTCCTGATTATTGCATGCTCATTTTTATATGTAAGTACTTTCATAAAGTTTTAGGGAATCATAAAGTTTATTTAACAGGTAATTATTTTTTGTTTCAATATACTTGCGATTCTTAGGTGTCTATAAATGAAATTTGGAATTGCAGTAAATTTAATATCATATCTTTGTAAGACGAATAAATACTCTCCACATTAAATACCAAATTATTAATTACACCATTACATGTAAAGTACTATGCTACTATTACATTCTAGTTAATAATTTACTTTTTATAACCAGTATTATTACATTACAGGAAAATCGGATCAGCCTTCATTTGGTAGGCTATTTCAATATCCGAAGTTCGAATCCACACAAGCTTTAGCAAACAAAAGTTTCTTCCAGGTATTATATTATTATAAAATTCATACATATGTATTTAAGTACACAAGATTCTACAATTTCTATTTTCAGGCGGACAGAGTAAACATTTATTGGAATAATAATGGAACAAGCGTTTTATTAATGACGAGCACAGAGGTTGACAAAACAGGTGCTTCATATTATGGAAAACAAACTTTACACTATCTTAGTACAAAAGGAGAAACTTCTATGGTTATGCTTAGTACGTTATGATCTATTAATTATTGTTGTTTTTATTTATGAAATAATACTTTTTCTTGTCTCCAAAACGTAATTTCTTATTTTTCTTAATTAGGTAATAAGGGCCCTATACATGCTGTTCAGTGGTCTCCTAAAAATAATGAATTCTGTGTTATATATGATTTTATGCCAGCTAAAGCTACACTATTTAATCTTAAGTGTGAACCAATATTTGAATTTGGTGCTTTGCATCGGAATAGCATTTATTACAATCCTCAAGGGAACAATATCCTTTAATTACTTTAAAATGCTACTAAATTAACTTTAAATGATTTGTTTATTTAGTTCTTTTTTTATTTATTAAGAACTGTATTTTCTTAACCACTTTGCACTTCTAATTTTGACGGGATTTGGCAATCTCCGTGGTGGTATTGAGTTATGGGACGTAGCTAACAGAAAACTAATTGCTAAAACTGAAGCTCCTGATACAACGCTTCTTCAATGGTCGCCGGATGGAGAACATTTCATGACTGCAACTACTGCACCTAGACTTCGAATGGGGAATGGGTAAATCTTTTATATTTTTGTACGATTTCGGTAATTGGATGTTAATTTATATCTGATAAATATTTCATATTTAGATTTAAGATTTGGCATTATACCGGAACTTTATTGTACGAACGACCATGGAATGAACAAGAAGAACTTTGGGAGGTATTATGGCAAACCTTTCCACCAGGAACATTTCCAGAAAAACCAATTAGTTATAAAGCTGTTGATGGTATTGCTCCTAGTCAACCACAAGGTAAGAGTTCCTTATAATGTTCCTTAGAACAATAGAACTACTACATTAATCGACATTATCTTTTAATATTTGAGTTTCTTTTCATTTGCAGCATCAAAACAAGTGTATCGACCACCTTCCGCCAGAGGAGAAACTATTAGTTTTAAATTACGCGATGATGAAATGTTCAAAGATAAGAAAAAAGGTTCAAAGCGTTAGATAAATTTAAAAGTGTAGAATTATAGATACAAAATAGGTATTTTATTTTACATATATCCAATATTTGTTGCAGCTACAACAAAAGCAAAGAAAAAAGCAAAGAAAGGTACAAAGAAATCGGAATCCTTAGCATCTTCTCAATCAAACAATCCAAGTACAAATGGACAAGTTACTACAAGTACAGAAAGTCAGAATTTAAATACAAATGTTCCTGAATGTGATAATCTGGAGAGGAGTAAGAAAATTAAAAAAATTAAAAGTGTAAGAATCTCTGTTACTAATACTTCAGTAATAAAGTAAAATTTATTTAGCTGTTTATTATTCCTCATTTTTTACAGAAACTAGAGCAGATTTCAAAATTAAAGGAATTGCTAGTAGCTGGGAAGCAATTAGAAATCAATCAATTAGACAAGATCAAGAAAGAAGCTGATTTAATGAAGGAACTTGAAGAGCTCGCTTTATGATGAACATTTCAAATTATGGATATGTATGCGGTTTAAAAAAAAAAAATCTAAATATTTCTTTTAATAACGGAAAATGATCTCGGTCTCTCACATATGATATCGCACGTACGGAAGTTACGTTTGGCTGTACATAAAATTTTCATTCTGAAGAGGTAGCGGGAACAAACTAAATTTTGAAAGTGGATGGAATAGGTTTCCATGTCTCTCATTGAAGATATTAAGATTTAAAAATATAAGTTTTTTTTGAGCGATGATAATGAAATTGAAATGGTCCATCGCTAAATCTTTCCTTTGATACTTGGGAACGAAACCATTTTTTTTCTTTCTTAATGGGTTCTTTATTCTAAGTAATATTTCGAAATAACATTGAAGAATGGGCATTGAAGATTGAAAAACAGTCCAATGACGACCAAACTTCCTTATCATATAGCCCTGTATACCAATGTTGCATTACAAGACACTTCAGTAATCTTCTTGATATTACATTTGATAAATAAAAAATTGTACAGGGTGAATCATATTATCTTGGAATTACTTTGAAATGTGACTCGCAATAGCGATTTACCCCGTATAAAATGCATAATATATATATGTCATGGAAAATGTGAGGTGGAAAAGAAAAATAGTATGATTATAAAACCGAATGCACATAAAATTTGTTCCTGGAGACAGGTGCTGTCATTTCACTTTTTATGTTTATAAATTATTGCGCACTATTCCATTTTTGTTTTATCAATCTCTTTATGAAAATTTAGCGAGGGTTAGATATAGACATATCATTTTGTGATTTCATAATTATTACTCTCATTTCATGAGTATTGCACTAGTATTTCCTGACAACTTTTCGTTCTTATACATACTTTTGTTTTGTGCCTTACATTATATGTTTAAGATTCAGATTTTATATTTTTCTTGCTGTCAAGGCTTATAAGACTGGTCAGATTAAAAGTACTATTACGTGGCACAGTGTAACAAATAAATGAAAGAAAACTGCCAAAAAATTACCAACTATATTCCACGACTAAAGGAACATTTTTAAGTAATAAAGAAAATATAGCTTTTTGAATTAGTTGATTTTTTAAAGTGCTGTTCTTCAATGATGTTCAAAGTTACCTTCGCTTATTTTTCAGATTGTTGTATGAGCATTCAACAACAATCTGTGTTCTGTAACAATATAATAGTTGTTGAATTACTTGTTTTAATTTAATATTTACTAATATTGAGATTTTTAGGTTTATCTAAGCAATCAGAGAATTTGTACGATATAGATTGTACAAGTCAATAGACAAAAGAACATTTCTTTTACCTTGTTTCCATTTCTTTTGCTATAATAATGAACAAAAGTTAAATACAATTGGGAAAACCTATAGTACAATGTGTGATTACGTCGAATTTTTATAAAATTCGTGAAATTATAACTAAAAATTATGTATCATTATTTCTGACATGTACATTGAATCATATACATATAAATTACGAATTAATTAACAAGTGATGGGTATCTCATAAAATGAATTACATCAAAAAACAAAAAATCACAATCGCCAATGTTGTGTATACTTACGTGAAATTTATGAAAATAAATTATTAAAAACAACAGATGTCAACGATATGTAATATATTTTTATGAAATTGTATTTTTCCTGTATTACAATATATACGCATGTAATTCTCGATAAAAATTTTCATTTAAATTTATCAATCCGTTTAAATTACATCATGTGTATAGATTACACATTATTATTATTGACGTAATATTAAAAAAAAGATTTGCTTGTATTGAAATAGTATTAATTTTTTAAAACAAGTAAAACAATAGGGGGGTTGAAAAATTCGTACCTGTGCACATGAAATTCTACATAGACAACAAAAAATAAATCACAGGAAACGAACTATTTATAGGAAGAAGAGTTTTTGTGAAAATATGTTTCGATAAAGAAACAAAGGAATAAGGGAAGTACGGCCGAAATATGGCTATAATAAGGGCGGCAAGACAATACGGGGTTGAAAAATTCGTATATCTGTACACATACGTATCAATAAAATTCTACATAGTTAACAAAAAATAAATTGCAGGGAACGAGTTATTTATAATAATTTGGTTAAGAACGTTTCAATTAAAAACACTAAGAAATAAAAAAAAGAAGAGTTAAAAGAAACAATCTGGTCGAAATTGAATGAGCGAGAAAATGCACGAGAAGCACCGTGAATGTAGTGTCAGTGGTCGTTTTAACTCGGGGACGACGGTAGCGCCGTAAGATAGTCGTGTTTACAGATTCGCCAGTGAGTTCTACAACGTCACGTCAAAAAGTGCAACAAATTTCTACCACCATTTACTATGTAAAGGTGCGTTTACCCGATAGAAGTTTGATGCGATAATCGGTGATAATAGGAACGTTCTGTGTGTCACGGCACGTTGTTTAACGGGATCGGGATTACTTTCGGGATGAAAATTGTAAAAGATTTTCTTTAATACGGGAATGCTAATCGTTAGGATGGCCGCCATTTTGTCCGGAGGTGGCCCGGTTGAGTGAACGGGGCGAAAATAGTTGCTCCCTGGACACACCGAGGATTGTTGAAATTGCATAGGTACCGGTTACGTGGGATCTATTCACTTATCTCTAATTATCGAAAGAAATCTGACTGTTCGTGGAAAGAAGTGGCGCATAGATGAGAAACATCGAGATTTCTGTTCTCGTCGCCGCTCGACGTTAAGTCCTTTGTAAGCACGCCGTATACGTATTTCACGCGTAATTCCAAGCTAATTTAGCGACGATCGTTCGTGAAATTCTTTAAGTACGATGATGGTTTTCGATCGGCAGGAAGCAGACGACGGGCTGCTCATTTCCTGATTCTAATTTTTGACGGTTGACAGTTCGGTACGTTTGACGATTACACCCGAGAAATAAAAAGAAGTAGCGAGAGAAAGAGATCGAGAGGAGAGCGAGAGAGACAGACCCGGAGAGAGAAAGAGATAGAGAAATAATTCGCGACATGACATCGTACCTTTCATGAATTGCGAAATTCCAAAGAAATACAGAGACCCTTGAACGTGATTATTAGTTTCGTTTACTGGTTTATGTGCGAATCCGAGTGACTAGTAAACGTTTATGAAAGAATCGTTTCCTCGCTCAGATTAAGGCGAATAATTGGAATTTGTTAGCTGAAACCTTAACAAGATCATGCTGTCATACGATTTATAGAATGTACGAAACGTTCTACGTTATCTATGTTGTTCTTCCTCCGCAAGAAAATTTAAATTCGTTAAAATTTTTTGCTGCTCGACTCTGAAATATTGACGGTGTACCTACCGGTGTCCCTCGAGGCGAGCTCGAATTACATGGTTCTTATCTTACGGATTTTTCGTCCATTCTAGTTTTCCAATTGGCTAACTTTTTCAATGTTTTTCAATGTTTTTCTATTTTATGTTTTCGGTCCGTCCCGTTTTTTGCAGAATTAATATTTATACAGTATTAGACCATAAATAACAGTACACTTGTTAATAATATATAGAATAATGAGGGAATTCATATTTGATGGATATACTAAGCTGTTGTAAAACTTCTTTATTAACATAAATATTCTACAAGATTAAGTAGTATTTATTGTCCTACTATTGTTATAGCTTCTTAATTGTTAGATCTGTATTGAATGATTATATTTGAAAGTGTCTAATATTATTGCAATAACTTGTACAAATTTTAATCTTTTTTTTTTTATGAAACTTTTGTTATTTTGTTTCAGATAATGTAGGTATAGTTTATTCAAACAAGGCCTTTAGGGTATAATTATATTTAATGTCAGTGAATGAGTTGGATGATTGTTATTGGTGGTGCGATTATTGGACCAAAAGGTATTGAGACAATTGGAATATAGCAAAGAGCATACAAAATGACGATTGCCACAAGAGGCCAAGGAGTAGGCATAGACCCTCCTGACAGCCAGCAAAGTACACAGGTATATAATTTACTTTTATATTAGTTAGTCATATATTTGTCATTTAAACTATGTTTAAGCTATATTTAAAGTAAATTTCGTTTGCAAAATTTACCATATTGTTTTATGTATAACTATTATAATGTGAATTTATATGCATTTACATCATTAAATCATATCATATTATTGAGTTAATATTGTGTATATGTATAACAATAGATGCACAGTCCATCGGGCCCGCAACAATTAGCTGACACAATGTCGGGACTTCAACTCACGGAGAATGTGGTACAAACAGAATGCACCAATGATACCTTAGCTTCAGTAGAGGATAGTAATCAGCTCCACGGCGAGCCAGATTTTCCTGTTGCAAAACTCAATATGCTTCATGAAAAAATATCTAGTCCACGATGGGTTGTACCAGTTCTGCCAGAACAAGAGTTAGAGTGCCTGTTACAAGCCAGTATCGATCTTTGTAAAAAAGGTTATAATAAGCAATTTCGAAATTTTATTTAATCGAGTAAATAAGTAAATATAAATTCATGATTTGTTTCAATGTAACAATAAATGTAAATTTGTACTTAGGAATTGATGTACAAAGTGAAGCGTGTCAGCGCTTTTTTCGAGAAGGACTCACTATTTCTTTTACCAAAATATTGACTGATGATGCAGTAAGTAGTTGGAAAATGAACATTCAAAATTGTATTAATGCAAACTGTGAGCGGTTAGTGGATCTATGTATCCTGAAACTAGATGAGGACTGGTTTCCTCTTCTTGATTTGCTGGCAATGGTTTTTAATCCTAGTAATAAGTGAGTTACATTTTTTCCTATGTAACTGAAGATATCTTATTTTTAATTTCTTGTTTTGTATTACTGATATTATACTGATTTATAACTTTTATTTTAGATTTCATACGTTTAATGCTGCAAGGGTCTCTGAAACTGTTCCTCCAGGAAGTGATATCCCTGATGAACAGCTTTATGCAAGGCCACCTCCTGATTCAAGAAGTCCTCGTGGTTGGCTAGTGGATCTCATAAATAGGTTGATAAGTGATACTATTATAATATTTCTTTATGATTTTATATTTTATACATGACATATAAATTATAAATTACTTAATTTTCTTTTTTACAGGTTTGGAAGCCTTAACGGATTTGAAATTTTGCTCTCTAGATTTCAGAGCGGCCGAAATTTAACAGTACCAGTTATTTACGCTTTAATCAGACCTTTCGGTTTATGTTATGAACTACTTACTGTTCACACAATAGTTAAATATCTGATGCCTATTGTGGTAAGCATTTTATGAAAGGTATTAAACAATTCAATTACATTTAAATCTATACCAATTGGACATTTTTATGTTTATAGGAAATGGTGCCTGTAATTTTGAATAATTTAACTGATGAGGAATTAAAGAAGGAGGCGAAAAATGAATCAAAAAATGATGCAATATCAGCTATAATCAAAGCCGCCAAATGTTTAGTTTCACGAGTACCACACCAAGAGGAAATGATTAAAAATTTGGGAATTCTGAGACTGAAAATGATATTGAGACTCTTACAAATTTCTTCATTTAACGGAAAAATGAATGCTTTAAATGAAGTAAATAAAGTCATCGCCACTGTTAGTTTTTACCAACATCGAAATGCAATTGTTGAAGAAGAGGAATGGCTTACTGCGGAATGCATGGCTGTAAGTTTAATTAAAGTTTGTTTCAATTTGTAAATCATATCGACAAATATTGATAAATAATATTATTCTGTTTATATAGAAATGGATAAAGGAAAATGGAGTATTAGAAATTGTTTTAAGAGATTCGTTACATCAGCCTCAATATGTTGAAAAGTTGGAAAAGATTTTACGCTTTATTATAAAAGAACGAGCATTAACCTTAGAAGATTTAGATGCTGTTTGGGCAGCACAAGCCGGGAAACATGAAGCTATTGTGAAAAATGTTCATGATTTGTTAGCCAAACTTGCTTGGGATTTTAGCCCTGAGCAACTTGACCACTTATTCGAATGTTTTCAGGTGTTCAATGTTGTGAAACTATAACAATCCTTATTCTATTGATTATTATAACTCAATTAAAATCTTTTTTATTCTAGATGAGTTGGAAGACTGCTAATAAGAAACAAGGAGAAAAATTATTAGAATTAATTCGGAGATTAGCAGAAGATGATAAAGATGGTGTAATGGCACATAAGGTATTTTTATGTGTATATTATATTTATACATTGTTACATTTTTACATTATTTAAAATTTAAGCTTAATTGTATTTTTCATTAATATTAGGTGTTAACTCTTTTTTGGAATTTGGCTCATTCTGACGAGGTGCCTACAGAAATAATGGATCAAGCATTAAATGCTCATGTAAAAATTCTTGATTATTCGTGTTCACAAGAAAGGGATGCTCAAAAGACAATTTGGTTAGACAAATGCGTGGAAGAACTAAAGAATAGTGATAAGTGGGCTTTGCCTGCGTTAAAACAAATTCGGGAAATATGCTGCCTTTATGAACCAAACCCTAATATAGCATGTCATGGTCAACGGAACCATCATTATAGGTATGTTTATCTAAATAGTGATGTAGAAGTTAATAATTAACTTAAAGCAATTTACAATTGGCATTATTTCTAATATGTTTTATTATACAGGCAAGATGTTATAGAACGACTTCAAGCAGAACATTCTGCAGTAATTCTCGTGACAAACAGTTTAACAAATTATATGGATAAAATGCGGCAGTTGGTTAAGGAAAATCCAGACATTGATGGAAATACTTACATGCACGATGGTCGCTACAATCATCTTATGCAAGTACAGGAAAGACTTAATTTCCTCCGTTTCTTGTTGAAGGTGACATTTGTATTCATTTATTTTGTAATAATGACTTGTTGTAGATCTTTATAATTTTGTTTATATCTGCTTTTCTTGTAGGATGGTCAACTATGGTTATGCGCGGATCAAGCTGAACAGATTTGGCAATGTTTAGCTGAACAAGGTGTATTTGTATCCGATCGTGAAGCATGTTTCAAATGGTTTTCAAAATTAATGGGAGATGAACCAGATCTTGATCCAGCAATAAATAAGGACTTTTTCCAAAATAATATATTACAATTAGATCCGACATTACTTACGGAAAGTGGTATCAAATGTTATGAAAGATTTTTTAAGGCAGTCAATTCTAAGGAAGGAAAATTAAAATTAAAAAGGAGAACATTTCTAATGGATGACGTTGACCTAATTGGTACAGATTATTTGTGGCGCGTAAGTAAAACTTAATATTAATTATTTTTTATGATAGTAATAGTATTTTGTGTCATTACATATTTTTATGCATCTATTTATTCAGGTCGTGACCAATAGCCCTGAAGAAATAGCAAATCGAGCTATAGAATTATTAAAAGAAGTGAATACTAATTTAGGACCACGACTTCAGTCATCAGTTTTGGCGTTTCATGTGACATATATAGGAGAGTGTATGGACAGATTGAAAGCACATTATGATACTGTATCTGTCTTGAGTAAAGTATACCTTGAAGGAAGGGAAGAACGCGAACAACAAATGTCAAATAAAATTAAAATAGAAGCTATGAAAATGTGCCGTGTTATGAAAGTGTTACAGGAATATATAAATGAATGTGATACGACATTTCCAGGAGAACGAAAAATATTGCCATTACACAGGTACTAATATTCGTATTTATTTGTAAAAATGATGAATTTTCTAAAATAACAATAATATTCTATTTTATTTGATTACAGAGCAGTTCGTGGGAAACACCTATCTCTTATCATTCGTTTTGCGAATCCTGGTCGTAATGTGGATGATATAGAGATATTTACACATAGTAATGACACTTTGGGGTCATTGAGGCGACAAATATTACGCAGAATTAAGGCAAATGGATCAAATGTGAAACTTGACTTATTTCTTAATGGAGAACCTTTGGAGTCAACAGATGACAGGAAATTACTTTCCCAAACTCCATTGAGAGATAAAATGGTATGTCAGTTGTAGTGTTTTAAATAGTAATGTCAGAGTAATTAAAGAATAAAATTTTTTCATATAGCTGTTGTCTGCTAAACTAAGTCAAGTAAACAGCAACTTACCGAGTTCGCCAGATAGTAGCTCAGATAGTTCTACCAGTTCTCCACACCATCCATATGATGGGCCAGATGCAGAAGCAGAAAACAGTTTACCCGGAGTGGTATGTTAATTTGCGTTCACATAAAAAAAAAAGATTTTTATACAATTCATTATAAGTGCAATATTATTTCTAGATGTTTATCTTATAACTTGAAAATTTAAAAATTTCCTGTTTTTGTTACAGGTCATATCGCAAAGATCGCAGTATGCTACATTCTTCTTTCAGTTAGCAGATCTTGGATGTAGTCTTCAACACGCGCAATTACGCGATGGTGCAAGGAACCTTTTACAACTGGTGCCACCAGATACGCTTACTGTGTCACGATTGCAGTCGTTATTCGGTCATTGCAAAGAAGACGACAATTTAGATAATGCTCTTTGTAATGAACAAAATACTACAGTAGATTCTTTATTTTTTACTGCAAGTTCTAGCCAAGTTTTATACAATTTAGAGGTAAAGTTTGTGTAACATTTATATGTGTTTTTATTATGTATACCTCTTGGACAATTTGTAATAAATTATTTGTATTTCAGGTTTTATATAGTTTATTAATGCCAGTTTTAGATCCAATGTCAGAAAGAGCATTTGAGTTTCAGTGCAACTTTATAAAAAGTGGCGAAGCTGGTGTTATTCTTGAAATGTTAACTAAAAATAAATTTCTACCAAATGCAGATGAAACTACTAAACGAGCAGCGTATTTAACGGTGTTAAAATTATGTAAACTCTTATTAACGACAGTGGGTAATGTGATGGCCTGTGTAATGGATGAAGTGCAGCAAGCTGGTATTTCGGAAAACCACGATAATCATGTTCACAACAATCGAGGCCCAGTAGCGGTTTTGAAACAAGCCTTACAAAGTGTACCTAATCAGAATACTGAGTATATGTTGAGAAGCGTAGCAACGAACTTGGCGCAGCATTTAGCGCTTCGAATGTTATGTGGAGCAGCGGAATCCGACAAATGTCGGCAACTTTTTATGCAAGCTCTTTCCTGGGAGCTACCAGACGTAGCTACTATTCGTGCCATAATTAGGCTAGCATGGGCAGCATCGACAGGTAATTTAAATAATATAAATGCATCTGCTGAGATGCTCCATACACTTCACGAAATAAACGAAAAGGAAACGTCAAATAATCCTGACAATAACGATGTGTTAGTATGTAAAGAAGCATTAGAAGTTCTGACAATCGCTTTGGTATTGAATCCAACTGCGTTAGAATCATTATCAAGAGATAAAATGTGGCATACGTTTTTAATAGACCTTGTTCTCTTGAGTACATCGAGAGTGGTTAGAATGGCTGCGGCTGAACAGTTTTTTCTTATATCAACGTGGTACAGTAGTGGTCATCAACCATTACTTTTTGCAATAACGCTACTTTTCACTGTTTTAAACACTACAGTTATGGAGCATGCAAAACAGAGTCATGAGTATTTTCAGCTTTTATGTAGGCTGCTAAACTTTGCACACATGTCAGGATGTCCTCTTCTGACTGCTGAAACATTATTGAACATCGAAATAGCATGGTTAAAGAAAGTACGAGACAATGTTAAAGAAACTGGAGAAAGTCAAGTCGATGAAGCTGTCCTTGAAGGTCATCTTGGTCTTACTAAAGAATTACTAGCTTTTCTACCTCCAAGTAAAAAGTTTGAACTTGGCTCTGATGAAAAACACGGCGTAAATTTGATCAAGGAATTGGTCGAAGATTTTGTATTTCCTGCATCGCGTCTTATGCTGCAACTGCGTAGCACTGGAGAGCTAAGTGCTTCGCAAGCGAGCCCAGTATGCACGACTCCTCAATCGACTAGCGCAGCATTTGATTTACTTGTAGGTCTTTGTGTAGGCTGTGTACCTAACATGAAACTTCTAGTCACAATGCTCACTGATATGTTCTACTCTGAGAGAGATGAACCGCTAGTAGAATGGGATTATTTACCACCAGTCGGGCTTAGGCCACTGAAGGGCTTTGTAGGTTTAAAGAACGCTGGTGCAACTTGTTACATGAACTCAGTATTACAACAATTGTACATGGTTGAAAGTATAAGAGTTGGACTTTTGGCTGCGGAAGGTGCAGCGACAGATTTGAACGAAGATTTTTCTGGAGAAGAAAGAATTGAAGGAGAACAAACGATAGAAGCAAACGATAATGATACAAATGAAGAAAAATGTGGAGCAGACGAATCTCGAAAGGAATATAATATTGGTATTTTAAAGCAAGTTCAAGCAATCTTTGGTCATCTAGCATATAGCAAATTACAATATTATATACCTAGAGGTCTTTGGAAACACTTTAAGTAAGTTTACACTTACATTGTAAATATTGTTAAATGTATAATTGTCGAAGTGTAATCATCATCTTCATGTCATTATTGATGTTTTTATTAATATTATTTTCAGACTTCAGGGTGAGCCTGTAAATCTTAGAGAACAACAAGATGCAGTAGAATTTTTTATGAGCTTAGTGGAAAGCTTAGACGAGGCACTGAAAGCCTTAGGACATGAACAGATAATGAGCAAGATTCTTGGTGGTTCATATAGTGACCAGAAAATCTGCAAAGGTTGCCCTCATAGGTACCTTCTTAATTCTTAAATTTTGCTTTTTTCGGTAAACTGTAATACCGCATTACATTATCTTCAGATATTCCAAGGAGGAGCCGTTTAGTTTGATAAGCGTGGATATCAGGAATCACAGTAATTTACTGGACTCTCTTGAACAATATGTGAAAGGAGAATTATTGGAAGGTGCAGACGCTTATCATTGTGACAAATGTAATAAAAAGGTATAAACTTCATATATTTGTAAAGCACTTACGCATAATTCACGACATTTATTACATATTCTATTAACAAATTATAATTTTAGGTCGTAACAGTAAAACGATTATGTGTAAAGAAGTTGCCACCTGTTTTAGCGATACAATTAAAAAGATTTGAATATGATTACGAAAGAGTTTGCGCTATAAAATTCAACGATTATTTTGAATTTCCAAGAGATTTGGATATGGAACCTTACACTGTTTCTGGGCTCGCTAAACTGGAGGGAGAAGTTATAGACTGTGATTACGAGGAATCGGTGAAAGGGACTTGTACTAAATATCAATTAACTGGCATCGTAGTACATAGTGGCCAGGCTAGTGGTGGTCATTATTATTCGTATATCTTACATAGGTACTGAAATATTTATGTATGCACACATTAATATTTACATAATGTTTTTAACACATACTTGTTTATTATGGCATTTTGTATTAGACAAAATGATGGCGTTGCGAAATGGTATAAGTTCGACGATGGCGATGTTACGGAATGTAAAATGGAGGAAGAGGAAGAAATGAAGTCGCAATGTTTCGGGGGTGATTATTTGGGAGAAGTATTTGATCATATGCTTAAAAGAATGAGTTACCGAAAACAAAAACGATGGTGGAATGCCTATATGTTATTTTATACCAGATTAGATGTAGAAGAAAATTCTTTAATGAAAAGTGTTAATGAATTATCCTTGTGTAAGTACTACTTGAAATTCTTGTTAAAAAGTTGTATTTACTTACTATAAAAATGTTATAACTTTTAGATACGAAACTAGGAGTTATGAAAATGCCCCCAGCTATCGAATATAGTGTCAGAAAACAGAATATCAAGTTCATGCATAATCGAAACCAGTTTAGCGCAGAATATTTTCAATTTATTAAAAAACTTGTATCTTGTAATCCCCATAACATCAATAGACAAAATATGAATGAAAAACTTGTAAGTTGACTTAGCAAATAATTTTTTTCAACATTTGTATTAAACATATAATATTTAAAAAATTATATTTGTAGAATCCAGAACAAGAAGAACTTGCAATGCTATCCGTGCAATTAGCATCGAGATTCCTGTTTTACACAGGTTTCCATACTAAGAAAACTTTACGCGGTAACGCAACGGATTGGTATGACATCGTTTGTCATCATTTACGTAGTAGCAAAACAGTGCGATCCTGGTTTGCTCATAATGTCCTATTTAATCATCCACATAGGTATTGGGTTTTCTTGAGTATACATGTATCAATATAAGAGAATTTATTGTTTAACAAAATAAATTTATTGTCTTTAGATTTTGCGAATATCTTTTGAGCTGTCCTAGTACAGAAGTTCGAACGGCATTTCTCAAAATTTTGGTATTTCTCGCACACATTTCCTTACTGGATGGCCCATGCGTGCCGCCTAGTTTAAACGCACCAAGTAAGACTTTTAGTTATATTTATTATTCTTTCAAACAGACTAATAAGATATAATTTGAAATATTTGTTCATAAATCTTTATTTCCAGCTATACTTTTAGATCCAACAGCAACACTCAGTGATCATTTATTGCATGCAGTACTTTCTTTACTTCATCGTGAAATCTCAGATCATGGCCGCCATTTACCACATTATTTCTCTCTGTTTCACACGTATGCATCGCTTGGTCTCGCTGAAAAGGCCCAATTGCTTAAGGTAACTTATACATTATTTTTCTCATGTAAAATCATTTAATAAGATTATGCTATTTATAATTGTCTTTTATCGTAGTTAAATGTGCCGGTTACGTTTATGTTGGTTGCTATCGACGAAGGACCCGGACCTACGATAAAATATCAGTATCCTGAATTAACTAAATTGCATCAGGTAGTTAGTATGTTGATACGCTGTTGCGACGTGTTATCGAAAGCACACTCGAGTCTTGCGCAGTCAGGCGTAGCACCTTTACCAAATCCATATGGTGACCCGGCATGTCAAAATGAATATTTGATGCCTATTCAGCCACAGGCAGCAGATATTCTCTTTGTTAAGAACAGGTAGATATTTCTTAAATAAAATGCGTTTAAAATATAGATAAAAGGTAAATATGTAAAGTATAAAATATATTGATACAAACTGCAATTTTTGTCATCTAGTTATATGAAAAAATTGATCGAAGATGCAGACGTTAACGTTACTGAAGATACAGTGAAATTATTGCAATATTGTTGTTGGGAGAATCCTCATGTGTCACGAACCGTTCTCAGTGAATTATTATGGCAGATTGGATTTTCTTTTGCACATGAAATAAAACATCATACTGATCTATTACTTGCTGTACTTCTTATGGAGGACTCGTGGCAAACTCATCGTGTTCATAATGCTCTCAAAGGTACAACCGTTGCAGGTGTAAGTTTTTAATTTAAGAGGCATTAAAACATGAGATCGTAAAATGTAATTGTCATTAGGTGTACCAGATGAAAGAGAAGGTTTATTCGAGATAATACAAAGAAGTAAACATCATTATCAGAAAAGAGGTTATCAATGCATTAAATGTATGGTGCAGCTCTTCAGTAAGTGCCGACCTGCACATCAGCTCCTGCATCATAGCTCCGAATTGAAGAGGAAGTGGATACACGCTACCGACTGGCTTCACGAAGAACTCGATAAAGTATTGAACAATAATAATAGCTGATTATGAAGTTACAAGAAGGGCTTCATATATTAAACAATATCGATTTTATTTTCAGAGACCGTATGCTTCTGCGGCACCATATACTCATGCGTATAGTAATTGGTCTCCACCAGCTCAATCCAATGACTCTGCAAATGGTTATGTTTTGGAGCGTAGTAATAGCGCGAAGAAGACATTAGAAAGAGCATGCGAACTTTGTCCGGACGAAGAACAGGAGGTAGAGGATACAAGCGAAGATTGCACTGAGGAGACAGAGAAGTACCAACCACAGAATAGAGACATATTGCGATCGAGACGTAGTTTAGTATGGGGATGTATAGGGTAAGATTCAAAAACAACAATTTTATTCAATTTCATTTATCATTATACAGTCCTTATTTAAAACATAAATCATTCCTGCTTCTCTCTTCAGTTATCCTGACGTCACTGTAATGCAACAAATGCAAGAGGAACAACAATCTCAGCCTAGACCATCTCCAGTTCATACTCCTCTTTGGTCCCAATCCCCGGTTATACTCACACCACCAGCTCACCAGGTACATAGCCCACAGAACTGTGAGTCGTCACAAAATACCAGCCAGGATCCATAATGAACGCTACATATTGACGTTCTACCAAGTTGCTGCCTCGGTGAAACTGTTTCAAGATATTTAGACATTACTGTGCCAGCAGCTTGGTGCCGAACGATAGAGGCACCTGTACAAATATAACTCGCAGATTTGTTCTTATTTGCTGGTATTCACGAACTTGCATTTGCAACCTGAGTTTTATTGTGGGCAGTTACTTTCATGAATGATACGATGTGGCATAGCTATCTGCACTATTGAGAAAAAAAGAACGATGTTAGAAACAGCAGGCGATTATTAAATAAGTAAGAACAGAATTTCTACGTATTAGTTGAGGCAACGAGAATTCTCATCGTGATTTTTTCTTGCTCCTAACGTTCGTGCATTCCTCATTTTTTGCATCTATATAATAATTTGAGCTTTTGAATTTCGATAAAAGGAAAGTTGTTTTGGTAGGAAGAAATCTTCCGAAGAGAAATTGATACGAAGAGGAAAAAAGAACAATTTAGATAAGAATTACACTTGCCTCGATTAATGCATACGAATTCAAGTGTAGGAATACGATAAGATTGTATAAATGTATAGCGAATAGTGTTATGGAATCCCGTCTCTGCCGAATAGAAAAGAAAGGTATAAAAAAAAGAACCTAACTTTCCGTATGTCTATGTAAATTTGTTACTAATAAAAAGTTAAAAAATGAAACTTTCTAACGATCGAAGGATAAGGCTAAAAAATACAGTAGTTTTCGATTTAATTGAAAAGAGAGCAGAGTTAACAAGACAAGAGAAAAGAAAAATTACACATCTATCGATATTTCACTATTTTAGTCTTTCAAGACGAAGTAAATGAAAAAATTTCCTTGTACTTAATCTCGAGTATCAAAAAAAGAAGAAAAGAAAAAAAATATAAAAAAAGGAAAAAAGAAAGAAAAATAAAGAAAGGAAAGCCACTCCTCTGATGCAGACGTTTGTGCTGTATGAGAATTTAAACATACACCAATGAGATGCCTCCCATTGTGCTTTCTTTCAGTTCATCGAATTTGAGAAGAAGAGTTGTGTCTTTGATATCATGCGACTCCATTTTGTATCTTAGGTAGTTATTTAAGAATCGAGTTGTTGCTTCAAATTTTCATTGCTTATATTTTTGGTCTGTTATGTTTTTTCGGCTACTTATGAGAAATTAACGAAAAAGAACTTGATCGAATGAAATTTAAGTGGACGGTGCAGTTAACCGTCCAAAAAGTTATTCGGATAAGAAACGACAGTTATGACGGGATGTTTCTACTTTAAATAGTAAAGATGGATATTAAAAAAAGAGAGAAAAAGAAGGAGGCAAAATGGATGGATCAGTTTGTGTTTATTATAACGAGTCGCAGTGCCGCGAGAAAGAAAAATAAGCCTTGTTCGAAGTCCAAATTTTTACAAAACGAAAAACAAATAAAAAAAGGAAAAAAGAATAAAAGAAGGAATTGAAGAAAGCGTGACGGTAGCGACACAAAAAGGGTATGCAACAAATATAAAGAAAAAACACTAATTTGTATCGTTCTAAGGTACGATCCATCGTTAAGAAAGAAGAGCTGTGGTCTTTTCGCAGTATTATAAATCGATTCTTAGTTTTCAGTCGACAAGAAGAAGGACAGATGTGTTAGACGTTATACTGCTTGTATACTGTTCGGCATTTTATCTGGCATACAACGGATAAACGAAGAAACATGGGAGAATAAACGATGACTGCGATCCTTTAACTTATGAACTGGCCATAGCTCTGACTTATTAAATAACATGTGTTATATAGATATTATATAAATAATACTAAAGAGGAGGAGAAAAAGAGAAAATAAAGTCACGTGTAATGAGGATATAAAGCAAGCCGTGTGTATACATAGGAATTCATGCGATGAGAAAATCAACGACTATGTCAAGACACCAGGAAATAACGACATATTGATTATACTGTTCGTATTTATCAAATATCCACGTTAAACAGTGTACCAAATTATATAATAGCTACTATCGGTTAAAAATAATAATAATGGTACCTAATCTTACTCAGAATATGTACATATGCAACTGCTTTTTATATGTGATAAAAATTATTATATTCCTATTATACATTGAGGTTAGTATGCTATTGTAAATCCTGGTTTTTTGTACACAGACTGTATGCTAAGTTCAATTTTTTTGTTAATGGAGAGAATGTAGTCTATAATTATTTAATATTTAATTGTATCGCTGAAAGAATAAGCGTAACACGTCTTGTATGATATACATAACTTGATTACTTTCAAACAATCAATATCAGATTTAAGTGATCGAACCTCGAAGTTTGTGTCATGATATAATACTACTAGTAGTGTCATTTCTTTTTCTTTCTTTCTTTCATATTTCGTTCTCTTTTTTCTTTTATTTCTCTCGAACGAGCGATGATAGAGGTAGGAAGATATGGACATTAAGGGGGGAAAAAACAGATGTAAGACAACCGGGTACACGATTCTAATTCATGATTTATATAACTATTGTCCAAAACTTATCGAGCGATTTCATCGAACTATTGAACATTCTCATATTTACTACGAATTCTATACGAAACTGTGACGGATCTACGAGAGTCGATCAAGATTGCCGATCATTTTTAATGCGGTAGTTGCGAATAAACACGCTTGTTTTTTTATAGTCGACGGAAAAAGAAAACGGTCGGATGCAACATTTATATATTTTCCTTTTTGCACGAAATGTTACTATACAGAGAACAACAACGATAAAACATGATACAAAAAAAGAGCAAAAACGAAAAAGGAAACGATATATTAAAATCTCGATAATAAGTGAAGGTGACTGATACGACGCGTTAATCAAAATCAAAGGCAAATGCATGTGAAGCAATGAAAAAAAGAAAAAAAAAGTAAAGTTGTACAGTTGCATGCTTAAGCAAAGAAGAAAATGACACTTGTACACAAAAATGAAAAAGACGCGGAAATGAGACAAAAAAAAAAGAAGCAGTTACAACAATTCGAACCCCAAGCAAAGTGAAATTTCATAAAACACAAAGTAAAAAAAAAAGACAAAAGGAAAATACAAAAAAAAAAAAATGGAGGAGAAGAAAAGAGTCCCTCGTCGATGTTCGTTTAGTTTTAGTTGTAAAGGTAATTTTATGTATTAACTCGATCGACGCTCTAGTCAGTAAAATTAAATAAACGGAAGGAGATTAACGAACCTCGTTCATTTAGTAGCGTAGAGTATCTCTTGAAATCTTTGTATTTTTGTTTCCAGTACGACGATTGTTCAAACGATTTTGTTCTTTTTTCCTTCTCTTTTTGTTTTAAATAAAACGACGTAAAGGAAAAGCGAGATTTCCAAGAAACTAATAAACATGTACGCGCATCCGTTCGAGGCATGTCTTTTCGATGGTATCAGAAACTACCATGGGACACATCCGTTACTTTCGTGGTGCTCGTGTTTCTCCATTTGCCTTTGACAACTTCCTCCGAGGCTATTTCGAGAATGAAAAAAAGTAAAACAAGCAAGGCGATACGAATGAAACAAAAGAAATCGAACAAAAAAAAAAAAAAAGAAAAAGAAGAGAAAAAAGATAGGAGGAACGAAATGATTCAACAATGAAACTACCTCGTTAAGCGGTCAATGTATTTACAATTTACACGCGTACTGATTCCATTGCCAAAACCCTTTGCGCTCCATTCAATCATTTAATTTTCTTTCTTCGTTTGGAGCATTTCTTTTTAACATCTAACACTTTGGATGTTTATGCTCACGATAGATTAGAAAATGTTGTACCAATGGTAGATTTTTACTTTAAATAAATCACGGATAAATTTCATACCGGAGCAGCACACAAGGAATAATGGTAGATTGATTATAGTGGCATCGCGAAAGTTAATTTATTCCAAACTGTCTTTTTACGCGCGAAAAGAAATTGGACTGCAAAGGGTTAACGCTGGCAAGAAGCTGTTCTTCGCTTTTAGAATGTCAACCGCATTATCCGATACAGCAGAAGTTTATAAGTTCACATTTTTCTCTCTTGTCATTGAATTCTGTTCGCGAATGTTTTGGATCGGATTGTTCATTGATATTTTAAGAAAGATCGATACACACGGGACGATCCATTTTTATTTACGAATTGATTAATATAAGGCTAAGGGAAACAAGAAAAAGAAAAGAATCTATTAAATTGACTTTCTAGTAATTTTAATAAAGCGAAGTGCCATTTGTAGAGGACGTCGAATCTTCGGATGACCTCACTCTAATTATATCTTTGATACTTTCACGTAATCTAAACGTCTTATTTAGTAATCACTTTATTCGTAGGAATTTTTTCACTAATCGTGCGTTTGTAGATTCAGATGGATCGTCCTTCGCCTGTTTTACAGATTATAAAGCGTATAAAAAGATATCTAAATCCCTGTTACGGTTCTCAGTTTCAGCACGTGTCTAAACAGATGATTTAAATAAACGAAGAAATTACAAACAGAATGTTGACGGAACCATTTTTATTTTTGTCGGATGTCTCTGTTCTTTTTTGTTTGTTGTTTGGAACGCGTAAAGGAAAGAGACGTGGTAACGAGGAGAAAAGAGAGATCGTAGCAGGGCCGACGGAAGCTTCTCAGAAAATAACGGAGGCTTGTGATTCCATCGGAGCTTGTGATTTCTTTCACGTGAATCTGTTCACGTGTGTACGAATAAAGTCGTTCGACATCGGCATTCGTATGATGAAACGGTCGAGTATCGTATGGAAACTTAGTCGGTAGATAAGTAAAGATTATATAAAGCTTGAACTCATGTTTCAAATCGACGTTGGACATTGAAAAACGTACTTTTTTTTCTCTACTTCGCCACTCGCGCGACGAATGCCTCTCTATCAAAGATAATACAGTGTGAAAAAATGAAGCGTGAAATTTCGCTAGACAAGTCTGAGGGCTTTGATAATCAAGCCAGTCGGTTTCAAGCTGATTCCGCACGAAACCAAATGTAAAAGATAGTGTGTATATACTTTGTGTCCGTCAAATACACGCTTTTATTCAATTTTTTCTTTTTTTCTTTGTTACGTCGGTAGACGCTATTATGTTCGTGTGTAAGGAAGTAAATATCTGTTTTCTTTCAATTAAATTCAATTAAATTCTGCACACGATTTTTGCAATGAGATTCGTGCGGTTGTGTCTACGAAACGATACGATCTTTAATAGTAATTACAATTGTATTTAACCATATGAAAATAACGATAGAATTGTACGCGGAGAGGATTAATAATCGTGGCTGTTTGTTCGAAATGTATTCGAATTAAGAACTTTTATCGGAAGTGGATGATCGCTCGGTTAGATTAACAGCGCCGTAGAATAATTCTAATCGTTAGATTTACGAAGTATTACACGATACCACAGATAATATCGAGTAGAATATTTAATATTCACTGTCCTATATTAGGACTATACTAATGAACCTTTCGATCGAGCCACAGTCGACATATTTCCCGATGCGCAATTACGATCGTCGCCATTGAGAAAAAAAAAGAAAAAAAAATAAAAGGAAGAGGAAAGGAGAAAAGGAAATTCCTTATTAGAAATGGTCGACGATGAAACTTCGCTGGTCGTATACTGTCATCACAACTGCACAAAATTCATTGTGTCTCGTAGCGGAATATTGTTTGGTGTTTGTCGTATCGAAAACGACTGCCAGAAGAGGTTTATAAAAAGACTCCAAGTAAAAGAACTGTGTTCCTTGTGACACAGCCAGTGAATAAAGGACAACTCAGTGATATTCGCAGGACGAATATAGAACATTGCTCGCATTCCTCGAAGCCGTTTTCGTTATCTGTTTCTGTATTTATTTCAAAGAGCTGCGTTGTGCAGGCATTAACTAGTAGAACTTACTAATACGAGAATTCTATGCGGTGTAGGAAAGGAAATATAAACTAAAAGAAAAGAGAAAAGAAAAAAGAAAGAATGAGGAACTTTGGTCGTGTCGGACCATGAATCGATTATCATAAAGGAAAGGATAATAATAAATTATTACTTACTCTGAAACGATAAAATCGTCTCGTGGACTTGCATCGACCAAAACTTTTTCTCAGTGGAAAATGAAGTTTTTTAAAGACACTACGCTATCGTCAAGAATCCTCGTTTCTTTGTATGAAATATATATCTTCTTTCTTCACTCGCTAAATAACGTGATTTTCGCTTGCAATTGCCTACGTCATTCGTTGAGCCGCGTTTTTTCTCAAAGGCACGGAAACATGGATAACGATCGATATCGTTTCCACTTTCGCGCGTTATTAATTATATTCATATCGAGTCGAGATAAACCACCGTGCGGTGTGTGTGTGTGTGTGTGTGTGTGCGTGCGCGCGTGTGTGTGTGCGCGCCCCTGAACCTATGGTGCTTCAATAGATTGTGCCTCGTCGACCTCGAGTCTTTTCCCTTTTCATTCGTTCCGAGCGTGAAACGATCGCGGATTCTTGTTGGATCATCGTTCCCTCGGTTACCAAGAATTCTTTGGGGCCGAAAAATCTGCCGACATTGAACGTTTCCTCTCGTAGAGGATCGTCGGGTTATTAGTTCTACGTTCCTTGATCTTTTCGTTCGTCAGATCTTCTTAACGAAGATCGCACTCCTGGTGTGTACGATATTGTTAGGTCTTTTCAAAGAAAAGATTGAATATATGGTTTTAATATCTTCATAAGGGATCATTGTGGTCCAGGACGATCGAAATTTGACGAACCTCTCTCGGATGTTTTTCCAAAAGAAAATCCTTCAGTAGAGGAGAATTACTCGGGGAAAATTCCCGAGATAACTTCGCGATATATCCGAGACCTTGGAACAAAATTGAGAAATTTCTTCACCTCGATATTCATTGGAGAGGGAAAAAATATTTATTAAATGAAGCTTATCACGAGAATACCGTGTCACAAGATTTGTTATCTGAATAATCGACGGATGTCTACCTTTAGGCGTCCACGAAGGAACTCGAAATGAAACTAACACTTGCTTCGTAACCGAACACCAAATACATATATTGACGTTTAAACGAAAGTAATACCAAAAAGTGGTAAAAAGAAACAATAAAGTATGATATTCCTAATTTGTCGCGTGTATGTGATTTTTGGGCCGATCGATGGACAAATCGAAACAAAACGAAAGAGAGATATACAGTGAAAAGTACGATGAGAAAGAAAACGTAACCGAGTGAAAAACGCTCTATAAGAATGGCTAAAAACCGAAGATAAACGCTCACGTCGTTTTGTGACATTATTCGTTTTTTCAAATAGGCGCATTTACGTAAGCATTTTACTTACTCAAACGTTAATCGCAAATCGAGCCAACCGAGTCTGCGATCCTAAGAAAATACGAAAGATAAAGACAGAGAGACGAAGGAAAAGAAATCGACTTCTATATATATATAAACATATTTATGGTTTCTTGCAGACTCTTATTAATACAAATATTAATTAAGATTATATATATATATATATATATATATATATATTCTTGATTTAAGCGTGCATGATTGATCGTTTTCATCCGGGGGGTCGCAGACGACGGTTCGCCACACGATCAACGGGGCCCTCGATTTCTCGATCAAACGACAAACTCACCTCGTGCGTGATCGGCGTGAAAAGCTTCGCCGCCCCTGAGAATCTTCTGTGTATTATTTCTAACAGAATGTAATAAAGTATGGTTGAAAAAGAGGAATAACACCAGCTTAATCGACCTTCTTCGTTTCCATCTTCATCCTCTCTGTTTCACTGTGACCGAAAAAATTTCAAAACAAATTTATCTTAATACATAGTTGATACTTGACGTCAAAATCTTTAGCGCTTCTAAGAATCTTTTGCGTATTACTTCTAATACAATATGTATAATAAATAGATGTCAGATTTTTGTATACTTACAGAAAATTTCATAGTGCAAAGTTAGTAATTCAGAAAAATAAAAATGTAATCCAAATTCATGAAACAAGAAAGTGTATATATAGGAAACTCTGTACGTGCTCTTCTTAGTTGTAAAGAAAACTCAATGTTCCATTTATTTAAATAGATGGCATAGACAAAAGCCAAGTAACAATTATTATTATTAGCTGCCATTTATATTTCTCTTTACACTACAGAGACGACGTTGGACGTGCCACTGACACCATCTTCTAGCATTATTGATAACTATTTAGAGAGGCTAATTGTGCTTAAATGCTGTACTATGGTATGGTATGTTGGAACATTCTTCAATAAGAAAAAGAAAATTCTTCAGTTTTACCATTCATGGTGTCTTCTGCAAGTACTCTTCGATTATTGCTGACCGCAGTATCGAATGAAAGAAATCTCGGGCCAAAAATTCCATAGGAGTATAAATCTACATAAACACTCGTAATCTAGCGACGAAATACCGTTTAAAGAGAAGAATTTAATCGACTCGTCTGTTGTTTTTTGCATCCCCTTTGTTTCATTGCAATCGACAAAGTTTGAAGTTCACTTGTCTCAATTTCGACTATCAAATTTTTTTGCCACTATGTTGCAAGACAAGAAAAAATGTCTTGCATAAATACCGATAGACACGGGTTACGATTACTTTTGCTCGTGTAAGATATGTATTTGTTAAAGATATTCGTAACTGAAAAACTATTTGGCAAGCGTTGCATAAGTGTTTTTATCGACATGGAACATTTTTTACCCGTTGTCCCTGAAATTTTGTCCTTTTCAACAGACTTCAAAGTTTCAAGTTGTGTAAGTTAGATAACCATGGGATTGACTGATAAGTAAGTAATTATTACATACTATTGGTCGTATCAAATAATGAATCACAGATATTTCCCATTCGGTTCTGGTCATTTAACAATGTGACGTCTCATTCATTAGCACAAGAAGATTTCGTTTAATCGCGTGATAATGAAAATCTAATCTAAAACCTCTTGTACATACATACATATGATACATACACACATGATTACGATATAAGGGGTGGAATAAAATTCGACGATGAATGATCGATATTAATATCGACCGATTTATCGTTAATCTCTCGTGTTAAATCAATTTTCGATATCTATAAAGAAACTAAGCTATATCGATTTGTCAATCGTAATTTCTTGTAACATATTAACGAAACGCTAAGTCTGCAGTCCTCTATGATATACACTATTAGTCGGAAATTTTAAGATATTTATCTTGTACGTGTATTTGTATCACGTATGTGTAGCATGTGTATTTGGTATCAATCGAATGTTTCTCGTAGCTTTCATTTTTAATTACTTCGCAATAAGTCTACTATTTCATCCGCGTGATTTGTGTCTTATGACATAATATCTGAGATTAAAAAATCAAATTTGTTAGATTTGTCCAATAGATATAACGAATCTATATATGTGGTGTGTATATGTGCTAATATTTATAGTCGATAGCGCGTATACATGTTTCGCCGTATAACTAAAACAAAATTTTCTTGGATAACTATTTGCAAAGATAGCAACAACAATAAATTATTAACGATCGATGATCGTAAAAGTGAATTAGAATAGAGATAGAACAGAATTTAAGTCGAAGCGAGGGACACATTACATATAACGGGTATCGTTGTATTCATTAATTATATCAATAATTGTTAATTACATCTCAGTGTTGATTTCAAAATACAGCGGGCGATTCATCTTCCGCCTTTCAGGACAACACACGCGTCTTTCACTAACTCTGCAAAGATAAACGGTTTCTGGATAAAGCAAATAATTTTATCTGTAATACTAGTGGACACGCTACCTCTCCGAAGGTTATCTTGGTAATAGGAGTTATCGTGGAGACTATGGAAGTCATTTAATCATATGTTTTCCTTGCTGGGAAATGGATCGAATCACTGAGTGATTCGCTGCAAAATAGAAATTGATCTATCGTGCATAAATTGCGCGGCGCTCTTCCGACTCGGGCAGTTTCTTCGTATCTCTGGGTTCGCGCGAGTGTTACGTTAATAGTTCGTTAGAAATCAGTACTTTCAACGTACAAAACGGTAATTTATGCGAAGTCTTGTAAATTATATGTACAGAGTGCGAATTTTTCTACAAATTTATATTTTTATGAACGCCATATAGATAAATAGAAGTAAAATAGAGATTCGTTTTACTTAAAATTGAAAATTAATTAAAATGAATGAATTGATTGGATTAATTAATTAAAAATTATAACGGGTATTCAACTGAGTATCATATATTTTTGTATAATAGCGCACTTTCGCACTTTAAAATTTCCTGTATACGCGTGAAAATTCGTACTCTATACGTGTATACGGTGAATTACAGTAGCTCACGAAAATATTCGAACATTTATAGAAATTTCCTGTGAATATATTACATTCGAAATGAATATATTATACGTGTTTTGAAACATTTTGAAATTGTTTTAATACTGTAGTGAGATTCGATCATCATAACTATATTGTTAAAATTTGAAACAAATTGAGAAATGTACATACAGAAGCCAAGAAGTATTTAGTGCAAATATGTATTTCGCAAAGATCACCAAAGTACTTGAACGGTCAATTATTCATTAATAATCGCCATCATTAATAATTCAGTGAGACCACCTTTAACATTTATAATATGTTTAAGATGGCTTATAACGACTTATAATATGTACTAATTTTTTACTGAATATATGTTTGCAACGAAAACCCTGTAACTTCTATATATATTTTTAGATTAGTTTCATAATTTTCTAAGGTACAGTATTAATGAAATTCCAAAATGTCTTATTAATGTCTAATTAAATGTCTTATTTAATTTACAACACACATATATACAATATATACGCAAAAGTGGCAAGAGTTTAAATATTTCTGGGAATCATTGTATATTGTAAATTATATTGAACATACCGGACTTGTTAAATGCAAGATTAATTTTGCATCCGGTTTCAGAAGACACCATGGCTCAAAAAATGATCTGTATTGAGGACTTCGAGAAATATGCTAGCACGCATTTAACACCTTCTGTCAGAGATTATTACAATTCTGGGGCGGGCGAGCAGTTCAGTTTACAGCTAAATAAGGATGCTTTTAAAAGGTATTTAAAAAAAATAGTTTATCGTTAAAAGTAAATTTAAATGTGGGACAGTTAACTTATATTACTATTAAGACTGTATAAAAAGGAATGATTATAAAATCGAAACTCTTTCGTCATTCTACTCTTTTCAGTCTTGATATTGTTCGTATAATTTGGACACTTTCTGTAAAAATTTAAAGATCCTTTATTTTATGAAACATCTAATAGAACTAATTGAACAATGAAATTAAACAATGAATTAAACAATGAAAATTTCTTAATTCACTATAAAATTAATCTAAATTACCAATTGGTCAACCAAATGAATACGAGTTGAATTCTTAGATCTAATCTATTCTCTAATCTTTTTAATTAAAAAAATTGTAACATTTTACAGATACAGGATAAGGCCAAGATTTCTAAGAAATGTTGCCAAGAGGGACTTAAGCACCAGGATTTTAGGTGAACAAATCTCGATGCCATTGGGAGTCGCGCCAGCAGCTATGCAACGTATGGCGCATCCTGAGGGTGAATGTGCAAATGCAAGAGGTAAATATTACATTTTAATATTAATTATGATAACGTCCTACCGTGAGTTTCCTCTATTTTTCTTGTTTTTTTATTGATCTCAGTATCTTATATGGATACGTATATTTAACCCTTTGCACTCCGAACCATTCTGGACTATCAGCTACTCAGCGCTACTTTGTGGCAGAAACCTGCATTTGTGCATTTACAGATCCTCGTATTATTTAGTATAGTTTTAGAACCAAGTAATGTATTATAATGATATTGGACTTATATGAATTAGTTGACATCGAGAAATGTATATTTGCAAAAAAATCAATATTTTATTTTTTATAATTTTGTACAGTGTGATAAACCTTAATATACTCTCCAATATGCATTGCAGGCTGATTTGTGCACGTTTGACAATAATAAGTCGTTTGACGCCTGCCACCAGGTGTTTTCCTGTCAGAACAAATAATGCAATCTCGTTTTCTTCGTCCCACATCGGGAATATGTAGTTTATTATCTAATCTATATTATCTTAACGCTTCTCACGTTCTCTTCTGACACAAAACCCGCTGACATTTTTTTATATATCTTAGTAATTTTACTATATTTTGATTGGATTTCTTGTGCCATTTCAAGAGAAAACTTTAGGGAAACATGCATGTCTCAAAAAGTTGCGCTGAAATAACTTAATTCCCCGTAATCACTAATGAACTTTAATGTCCCATGAGAGGGAACATCCGAGTGATATGCTAGAATTACGATGTCCCATGAGAGGAGACAGCGGAGTGCAAAGGGTTAATCTCTAAATACCAAACACATTCATTATATAACATATATAGATTTAGTAAAAATGTTTATTAACTTATGCAAATATTTTACAAAAATAGTTGCAATCACAAACATGTGTTGGGTTCGGTAAATCAGCGACGATCACAGTCGAACTTTTCATGTTTGTAAAATGTTACAACGTAGAGTACGGTAAAATTGAATAAACAAGTACATGATTTCCTATAAAATAGATAATTCTTTTGTTTGTTTTAATTTATTAGAGTCTGTACAGAAATTAAATTGTCGTCTTTTCATTATTTAGGTACAAATATATATGAAAAGTCGCATTAGACTGTATAAAAAGTTAAATGCTCAGTAATTCATTATATATGCAATAAGATGATATGTTTGCAGGCATTTTCACTTGTTTAAAAAAGTCACTTATTATTGCTTAGCCGTGTTTCGATTGTAGAATTTTTTATTTCATAATTGTACAAGAAACAATTTATTCATCTGCCGGTTCGGTCGTACATTAGAGTATATTCTATTTTAGTCGAAAGAACTTAATTAACTCCTTGAAAAATTTGGCAATAAAGAAATTTTTTCTGTCGATCAGTCCGTTTATAACCCTTAAATATATACTGTATTAATAAAAAATAATTCATAATAGATAAAAATTGAGCTTTGAAGCGAAGTTACTTTATAAAATAATCATTATAATTATGAGATATACTCGTATATATTCTAAATGCAGCTATATGTTTAAGGCACAACAGAGGGTTCGTACAATATTTACAGTGATAGAAATGCGTCAAGAAATGCGTTACCATGGAAATATTGTAAGGACTGCTTTAAAAAAAAGAGTAATATTATCATCGTGTTGTATTATATAAATAAAGCTCGCAAATCTCAAAATTTGTATTTTGATGGATACAACTCGAACTCAAATATTACGATTTTAGATGACTAGTTAATAAAAATGGAACATAAGTTTATGTACACATACATATAATTAAACATCAGATGCTTAGAGACTAAGAAATTTACGGCAATAAAAGGCAGAGGAATTAATGTCGTTTAGGTCCCACGTTATCCCAGTTATTAATAGCTTTCATATTTACTTTCTCAATCCTCCACTTTTGCGTAGCAGAAGACGAATCACATTTCGCTACAAAGACTTTTTTGCTTGCTGGATCCGTGTCTAAGCACCTCGACGTATAACCGTGCATCAGCCATTGTTTTTCAACGTTATAACGCCATAATTGATTTCCTTGGCCTCCGTGGCAAGGATACAAAGTGACTGGAGCCTTTGTACCTCCTCTAGAGACATCCAAACATTCTGTGCGATCCTTTGGCCTAATGTCTTTATGCCAAGTTAGTTTGAATTCTTGTTCTCCTATAATTCTGGGATTATCCTTTATGCAGGTATCAACTACAACAAGTTCGTCTTTTTTTCGCTTTTTCGAGTCTAGGCATAATTCTGGCACACCCATGTTACGAATTTCTCCAGATGCGAAGTCGTCAGGCTCAATAGGAGGGTACACATCGACAAGATCGAAAGCTATGTTTTCCATGAACCATTTGAATGGTTTACAATGTAATCTAGCTCTCAAATCTCTTTGCTCTTTTAAGTTTCCAGGATTCAACGATCTCAAATGCGGACGTCTTGTATAGATATATTCTGCATATTCATCCATCCATACTTCTGCTACTCTCTTATAATTCTTTCCCAAAAAGTCTCCTTTTCCTGGATTAGGGAAAGGTGGGAACTTTCTATAAATATGACCTACTCTTGAACAAGGGGCATCGTACATTTGACCTCCACATTGCCATATCTTGAATGATAGCTCATACTGTTCACCTCCCCATATATCTAATTCTGGATCATATCCACCTAGTTCCCAAAAGAATTTTGCACTAATGGCAAACAGGCCACCTGCCATTACTGGACTTTTAAATGGCTCTGTTGGGTTTTGAAGATCTTCAGGTAGCAATGGCAACCGTTTGTAATACAATTCCCAGTCAAAAGCTCCTCTTGCACCCTCATCTTGAGCTCTGTATTCGAACGTCTCATAAGCTATCACATCAATAAAAGGACACACACAAGTTTTGTAATCCTGTGCAATGGGTTCTAGCAATGGTGGTAACCAATTAATATTTGCTTCACTATGAGAATCCAAGAATACAAGTACTTTTGCTTTTGCAATCTTTGCTCCAGCTAAACGACCTTTAATTAAACCAGAACGCTCCTCTAGTCTTACAATTTTCACTTTTGTCAAGTGTTCGGTTATATAATCCTCTAAAGGCTTTTTCAATTCTGCCTTGGTACTAGCATCATCTACCAATATTATTTCCTTGAGGAGAAATGCTGGTGAACGATTAATCACACTCCAACAAGTTCGCATTAGAGTGCTAAAATGTTCATTATGGAAGGAAACTATCACAGAAACTGAATCAAGATTTTTTAAATATTTCTTCTTCTTACAGTCTGGATGCCTAATGTCAGGTACTGAGCGATTCATTGAGATCTCATCGCTGAGCGCAGCATTAAAACCATTTACCTGATACAACTTTTCCTTCAATGCATCGAGAGATGGTGATAGAAATGCTGGCTTTCCATGTTCACCGATACCAGTTCTTTTCCTGTCTTCTTCAATTGTCTTATAATCATGCCAGTCTATCTTTTCATCCAAGTCCTGTTAAAAATTTTATTCAAACATTATATTGTGGAATTAAATTCCATCTTTAGACTAGAACTACCAGACCAATCGAAATAACCTTCTTCATAGAAATTTTATGAATTTATAACAGTATATTTCCTGTGATATTTGTTTGTTCCCTTGCATTATATATCTTTCAAATTGATTTCTTTGATACACAAACCTTATACTTTAATCATTGGTAGTTCTAGCATTAATATAAAATAATATGATTTGCATTGGGGTTCACGAAAGTGATGTACGCTACTGCGTGGAATGCAGAAGGCTAAGCTATTGCTAAACCTGTTTTACTTGCATCAGCCTTGCCAATAATGAGTAGGTCTTTAACCCATACCTGATAAAAATGGTTGAGATTCTGCCTAGAATCGATGAAATTTTTCTGACTGTCACCTTCGATGCCCACCAATGCGGTAACTGGTGGAACGATTTCATGGTTAGGTGACGTACGTACATAGCGGAATACTACGACGGTTAGGAACACGGTGAGAACCGCCAGAAGGAAGAACTTTATCAGGCTCACAACATTTCTTCTCATCATCGTGATACACTCATGTCGCGTGATGACACTTGCGAAATCCCGCTGCCAGCCACTGGCTTCTTGAATTATTTACACGAAACTAACCTCATGTGTATGTAGTGGCTTACGGCTTATCAGTTGCTACCTTCAATATAAGATGTTAGTCGTGGATAAATTTTTGTGATAAAACACATGGAGTAGACACGGTTGCCACGCGTCGACTGAGGATCGATCCTGAAGGATCGAAGCAGTTCTCGATGACCGAATGCATTCGATATATTTGAAAACACAGACCTGCAGTAGATCGCTCATTTATATTTCTAACATGTTGACTGCTACGCGAATTTTCGAAATACACTGAAATATATAACATTTTATTTTATCTGATTATATCGTGTTTATGAACTTTTTCTCTGATAATGTTATTTAACTCATTCAAATTGAAAAAGAACATTTTAGTCTGTAACATTTATTTTATCTTATTCATTTAAAAGATTTTTGTAATATAGGTCACCGATGATCACCATGAGGCCAACGCATTAACGTCATTTGTTTGATATTAAAATTGTAACACTCTCATAAGCATAATTTAATCTTAATGAAAAGCGAAAATATTTCAATAGGAAACACTAGATAGAACATATGTTTATTCTAATAAAATTGTAAGAAATTTAATTTAAATGTAATTTAAAAGTTCTTCGAATGTTAAGTGTGTAAGTGTGAGAGAAATTAAACCGAATTAAAATGTTTATTTCTAGCTGCCCAGGAAGCAGGTACGATCTATATACTCTCAACGATATCAACAAGTAGTATTGAGGAAGTCGCAGAAGCTGCGCCAAAGGCAATAAAGTGGTTCCAACTGTATATATACAACGACCGTAATGTTACTATAAATTTAGTTTCACGAGCAGAGCGCGCTGGTTTTAAAGCTCTTGTCCTTACTGTCGATGCACCACTGTTCGGTGATAGACGTGCTGACATTAGGAACAAATTTTCTCTTCCAAGTCATCTGAGGTATTTATTATACCATACCATAATAAGATTTTAACATATATAAAATATAATTGTACAATAAAATATGAAAACATATTTTCAGATTAGGAAATTTTGAGGGAGAGTTATCTAGTAAAATAAACAATGCCAAGAGTGGCTCTGGTTTGAGCGAATACGTTATGAACTTGTTTGATGCTTCCTTGACCTGGGAAGACATCAAATGGCTGAAAAGGTTGTTAGGAAATTTGATGATTTGCAATTGTAAAAGTTAGGAGACGTACTAATTCAATTTATTCCCCACAGTATTACAAAGTTGCCGATCGTTTTAAAGGGAGTTCTTACTCCACAAGATGCACTATTAGCCATCGAAAATGGAGTATCAGGAATCATCGTTTCAAATCACGGCGCCCGACAAGTTGACACTCTTCCAGCAACGGTTTGTTATTTATTTTTTTATAAAGTATATCTTTTGACGTTGTATTATAATATTGTAGAATTATAAATAAAATCGTGAAGTATAAAATAAAATGTTTAAAGATAACAATAGTTAATAATAATACTGAAATAATAAAACTAATGTATGATTTGTAGATTGAGGCATTGTCAGAAATAGCGGAAGTTGTAAATGGCAGAATAGAGATCTATATGGATGGAGGTGTGAGGCAGGGAATTGATGTTTTCAAGGCACTTGCTCTGGGCGCTAAAATGGTAACTATATATCAAATTGCAATATAAGTCATGTAAATTCTATAATTGCTCAATTCTTATTTTTGCATGATTTGTAGGTTTTTGTTGCCCGACCTATGCTGTGGGGTCTGTCTTACGGCGGTGAGGAAGGTGCAAGGGCAGTTCTTGAAGTCTTCAGGAAAGAAATTGATGTTACATTTGCGTTGACAGGTACGATTAAAGCCACTTTCATGAAATTTCAATACTATTATGGGCGATTTTATAAATATTTGGAAATTAATTTGTAGGCTGTGCTACTGTTCAAGACGTTAAGAAAGAAATGGTTCAACACGAATCTTACTACAGCCATTTGTAGTAGAAAGACACGATGTAAAATTGATTTACAATAAAACCCCAGTTATGGAAAGTCTGTCTAGTCGAACTCGAAGGAGAAATTAGTGGATTTCTATTATTCGATTGATTGCTATCCGATACGTCTTGTACCGTATAGTATAAATGGATTTTTACTGTAATTATAATAAATTGGTTTAAAGATCATGTTAATTTTGATGGATGTGACATTTAAGATTATCATAAGATTAGGCTTAAAGATAACTTGAGGAACAGTTTAGATTGTATGATATGTTTCATAACGAGTACTTCATAGCAGTAACTTCAAGAATGTTTTAAAAGCGTTAGGATATTATCACATTCATAATAATAAATATGTTTTAAGTTGATTGATTTTTCTTTTAAGTGAACAATGTACAATACAAGACAATAATAATGTACAGTAAAAGACAAAAATATAAATGTACGTATATTAATGGAAGAATAACACTGGAATTTTTTCTTCACAATATCTGCGTTTTATTGAATATCTCTTGTATATTCATCTGTGTATACATATATGCGTGTGTGCGGCACACATATCACAATTCACGAAGCGTACATACGCGCACACGCATTCAAAGGTGATCCGTAGCTTCTTTGCAAACGGAACAAGATTGACTATTTTGATGTCGATATTACATATATAACGCACGAAACATGCAACAAAGTACTTGCATCGCTCTCTGTTCAATTCGCAAAATACTCTCTTTTTTTTATTGCATCTCTTTCTTTTTCTTAATCCATACCACATCGCATACCGGGAGAGGCAAATTCTCTTGGCAAAAAAATAAATCCCCTTTTATCTTTCCGGTATTTCCTATCTCGGTTTAGTAACTCTGGTGCCATCATTACACTCGTAATTCTTTTGTTTTTTATAATTTTTTTTTGTTTACTCACAGCTTTACAACGTTACAATTAATCGTTACTCGTATGTATATATTTATAATTTATGTATATATTTATAATATATATGTATATGTATATTTATGTATATATGTATAGTGGCCTCGTTCGCTACAGGTTTTTCTGTTTGCTGAGTATACAACGCTGCGACGCTAAACTTTTACTTTATGTATTAGTATGTATACGCAATGTACACGTGTTTGATAGTATATATACACACATGCACGCCTCCTGTCTGTGTACTGTATATATATATATACGTTATATACATGCATACACACGAACATTCGCCTTTCTTCACCGTTTTCGTTTCTACAAGCGGTTTTTTGAACAGAGGGGACATGTTTGCGATTAAATACGTATATTAGGATATAGATCAACTATTTTATAAAAATATAACAACGTTCGACAATTATCGTTATCTTTATGATAATCACGGTCTTTTAGATAAGAACGGAATTTTTAAAAATGACCACTGTTCCTCAAACAGAGTTTATTAGACAGAAAATAAAATTCGCTAATCTGTCTCGTGATATATTTCAATTAACGATTCACACGCGATAAGATCTATTCTTTTATAAATCGACATCTCGCAAACGTGCATCCTCCGTCTTTTTTTTCTTGTATCTCCTTCGATCAATCTTACATTATTCGACGATATCAATCCCGCATACACGGTATACAATTGGCTAATATACGATTACTATAGACACACAGTGTGTTTGTTTGTAAATTTTCAGCGGTATATTTTACTGCTCGTGAGAACCTCGTGAAGAATGATCGTTCGAATTCTTGTCGAATGGCGTCTCTCAAGGAATCCAGACGCGGCGGAGAAACTTACTTTCACGATAAAGTGGCGATTTAGACGACAGTACATTAGTAAGTTAGTGTAAAATTCATTGGTCCAGAGAGTTATGTGTGTTTCGAGAGGGCCTTCGTCTCCCCTATCGCTCCGATCCTTTCTTTCTCTTTTCTCTTACTTCTTTTTCTTTTTTCTTTCTTTTTTTGATTTCGCAACTTCTTGGCTCTCGATCGTTCTTCCTTCGAGTAAGGGCTCGAAACTGGAAACATGAAACATCTTTTAAACCAGGAGAGGATATGTTTTATTTCTTTTTGATATTCTTAAGCTTCTCGAAAGCTTTTTCAACTGTCAGTGACAGACTGGATGATTTTTATTTTTCTCTTTTTTTTCGCTCTTGTTTCTTGGTAACCGAACTTGATGGAACAATGTGGTTGCTCTAACGTGACTGATATATTTTTTCTTTTCGGCCTCTCGATGCAAAAATTCGGTGATCAGAGAATAACGTCGTTGCTCGATATCTTGAACGAAAATGTATCAAGTACAAAGAAACAACGTCCCTTTTTATTTCCGTTGTCTTCTTCTATCTCGATCGGTCGGACAACGGTTATTCGGATCGATGAAAACGATCCGATAACCGAACCGTCGACCGATCGATCGGAAAGACAATTTCCCTCTGGAGAAATCGCGGGGATGAATGGCTTTTCGATTCGGTGACGAAGCGCGACAGTGTAAAAATGTTTTTAGAATATCGTTTGCGCAATTTACACGGAGGAAATTCGAGTCTTATACGTATATCGTGTTTGCGAGTGAGACACGTGATACAATTACTGCTTGGTGTGATTTGCTCATGGGTCGTGCGATTTTTTTTTAATCGATCTTAACCGAAAATACGGAAAAAGAGAGAAAAAGAATATATTAGAAACGTAGAACGTTTTTCAAATCATACGAATGATACATAAGCCGCTCAAATGCCATGATGATCAATAGCATAAAATAAGAGAAAACTTTGATCTCTAGAAGTTACACACGTTGTTTTTTAAAATTCACCTTAAATATCTTAGACTTATTTATCTACCATCTTTCTCGTTTGTTTCTTTTGTTTTTTTAATTGAACAATAATCACATGTACGATATATGCAAGCAAAATAATCGGGAATTTCGCAATTAACCAGCTTGGCCTATAAGTGGCTTATAGTATAACGCTTAAGTATAAAGATATAATAATAGTAAAAAAGAAAAAAGGAATTAATGAAATATACGATGTATAATGAAATTTCCTCGTCATCGTATGACAATATCTTCAAGTACTCTGAAAGAGGATAAGAATAAACGAAGTTAGAAGATATATAATCGCAATTATAAAATGCAGTGTAATTTGCGATAGTATCAATTAGTCGACGATTCTTCGTTGAAAAATGATAAAAAAAAAACCGCCAATAACATGTCTTCCATAAAACGAAATTTTTCTCGTTCTTAAAATTCTAACGAATTCTTATAAATTTTTGCTAAAGCTGAAGATAGCGTCGCCGAATCTGCTATCGCGATATAGTAACACAACAGAACACTTATCTTGTAGTTAATTTCGTTGGATTATAAGACCTTGAATATGTAGTCAGAAATTACTAAAATTTCTCAGTGATTCGAAAAATATTTAGAACGTGTACATCGAGTTATCAGCGAGAATGACAAATAAATAGCAACGCATTAAACTTTTCGTAACGTAAGTCGTATATCACAGTGTTCTGTTTAAGCGCACGTGTACTTAACGTGTAAAGATATAAGCTCAATATATTGATTAGAAAGATAAGCGATCCTCTCGAGTTTTATTTCATTTATACGAAGAATCAATCGACTTCCTCGTCGTAAATCATGCCAAATCACGAGTATTTAAGTAATTAAAAACCGGCGTTAAAACAAATTCCATCATGATATACGCAAGATAAGAACAACTCTTTGTGTTTCTGTCAATGAATTTTCGTCTTTGTTTTCTGTCTACATGTATAAAACAGACTACGGTTCAAGGACATAGCGTGAAGATTCGATTCCCTCTGACGATCGATAACATTTGATTAGAACCGGATTAGAAAAACGTAATTACCAATTCCTACAATTAGTTGCGAAATTACCAAAGTGTTATTGATATTCCTCCGATTCCTCTCACGTTTGAGCTTTCTATCGCAATCTCTGTCTCCTTTTTTATTATAATTCTTTCTTTTTTTGTCCTTCTTCAAAGTCTTCCGAAGAGTTTCTTCACGCTACGCCATCCTGGAGGCGCAGGATCGTACCTCGGTAACGATCATTAACAACGACGACAACAATATCTAACTAAACATCGAAGAACATCGAATTGTTGTTTTACGATTTATATATTTTTTTTCTTTTTTTGTTTCTTTCCATTTTGTTAATGCGTGTTCAATCCCTGCGGTCAGTCTGAATCTAATTGACAACGTGTATACCAAGAAAAGTCCTCTTTCGTTTCTAACAGAAATTGTTGCCTTAATCCACCATCTTGCATTTGCTCATTCATTCTTGTCCTTTGTAACTAGTGTTGTTGTTTCTCTTTTTGTTTAATTCGCTAAACGTCCACTAATTAACTACGATTATAGATACATATATTTCTGCAATTATTACGGGTACGATTTCTCGTGTGAGCTTGTTATTTATTTAGTTACTTCTAGTTGCTCGTTCTTCGCTCTGGTTGCAACAGAGTTTCTCCTTGCTCCTTCTCTCTCTACTTCCGCTACGAAATGCAGCTCGTACACGAAGGTAGAAAGCTAGAACGCTTAATTATTCGATTCTTCCTCTATGGTTAATACAGCGAGCTATTCAGCTTTCGTATTCTACGTGTCCATGAATGAGATAATATTGGGTTGACAACTAAGTGATTGCGGATTTTGTCATTAGGTGGTATTGGCAAAATCCGCAATCACTTAGTTGCCAACCCAATATATCGTGATTTTCCTTTCGAATTGTCAATTAACAATCGATTCTTTGGCGGGAGATCTTCTATTCGTATCTTTCCACTGTCAGAATTCATCGTTGTATATTATCGCCAAATAAATCGCTACATATCAAATTTTTGTTTAATGTTGTTCTTTGATTAGTACATATCGATAATAATCTCACATTGATATCTATACGATAGAGTTTAATCTTTCATCTTTGTCACTATATCCTTCTTTCAATTTTTACTTTAGCGCGTCAAGAAATTTTTACGTAAGAAATGCATTTCAAAATTCCAAACTAGCGAGATAGAATTTTTTATTTCTAGATGTAAAATCTGACAGCGAAGGATATCGGTTTTAAGATCGAAACGTATACTCTGCTCAAGCTATTATTCATCTCAGTTAATAACCAGATCCTTGTATTTGTTGTAAGGGATGTATCGATTCACTTCCTTTTCGAGGTAACGATTGAGTTGGCGCGCAAATTCATAGCAACCGGTCGTACAAGAAAAAGAATATCGTCATTCGAAGATTAGAATCTCTCGACCTTACATAGGGCACGCTTAATTTACAGTTTTTTCAGTGAAGGCAGTAGTGTATATGTATTTCGGATCAGACGACGACACCTACAATGTGCAAAGAATATTTCTGAAGATTGGTAAAGTTCGTATCGACGGAAGAGCAAGAATTCTTCCGGGCAGTTCACATTTCGTTTTCTACTACAAACCTTCTCCCGAAAGGTATCGAGAAATTCCGATAGCATTTAAAGAAACCGCCAATTTCTGACCAATTCTAGAGAACCAAGAGATGAAGTTACAAACAAATTAATTTCAACAGATGACCCTTCGATGATTTTAAAGAGTATTTGTCTGAAGAAATACTACCAAGGAAACTTAGAAGTGGTTCTTAGGTTATGTTTCACGCGCCTCAACAATTTTGCGTAAGACGAAATTATAGTAAATAAAGAGAAATTATAAAACTAAAAATATAAATGATTTTCCTCTGTAAGGTTCTCGTAAGAATTCATTCCAGTCGCCAATGACAAAAGAAAAAGAAGGAACAAAATGAACGAAAACAAAAGAGAAAAACGTATATTTTCTCAGACACACATCATCTTCTTTTATTTCACGTTACAATATTACATTTATACCATGGATCTTCGGCATCTAGAGGCGAGGGTCTTGAGTCCTTCTCAAACAGAAAAGAAAGAGACAAATTTGCCACGGTCGAGCACACTTCGCTTCTCTATACCTCCCTTTCTTCTTTTTCCTCCGTATTTGCTCTCGCGTTCTATGTAAATTCGTATTGTCCTGGCTGATGTACATATATTATACATTATTATCAGAATTTCCATCTACAACGGCCTTTTTCCCCTGCAACGAAAGAAAGTGACACACTCAAACCGAACTTTGTTTTACCGTCTTTTGTATCTTCGTTCCTTTTTAACTCGTTAGTATCACAAGAGAGTAATGCCTATAGACGCTAGAACTTTATATGTCTTAGACAACGCTATGATCGTGTACTATGTACTTGACAACTAGTCCTAACGAAGCTGATAGATAGCTACACGCAATTTGAATACACATAGTTTTTGTGCTTTCTATAGCTGCGTTTTTCCCGCCTTTTCTTTTTAGACGCGTTTGTCCCATTTTTACTACTTGAAACCGTGCTCCATAAGATATTTTTTCCATTTTAAGCGACGATCGTTTTCGCTCTATTTGTCTTTATTTGGTAAAGTGCGTTTCATAACCAGTGCACGGAAATACGCTCGTTCAAATTTACAATTTTCGCTTCTCCTCCATTTCCATTCGCTTTTACAATTCCTCTAGCCCATTTTCAACGATTCAATCCAACGATCCACGTCAGTAGTGAACGTAATTTGAAACAACTATACTATAAGTTATATTTCTACTATAACATCTCGTCGTGCTGTTTTTTATAAATCGAACAAGATCGCTTACTACCGATTAACTCGAATCATTTTAACGTGATAATTTTGTTATGATGTTAAATAATAAATGTTTTTAAAAATGCAGTACTCTATGGAAGATCAAAAAACGTAGAAACATCACGAGAGTCGGGAACTATTCCTAATAAATTGAAAGGAATGACAACCGGTACTCTCGCTATGGTACAAAATGGCGTCTCAATTTCTTCTCCTCTTTCTTTGCCTCATTATGAAACCGCTGGAGAATTCTTTTCGTAATAGAACAAACCAGAATTCGCTACCAGACGTCGTCGTTTCACACATCCTTGGACCGACCCGAAAACAAATCAATTTACATAGTCGATTATAAAAACCTACGTCTGATGTTCGATCGATACCTTCTAACGCAGCGTGTTTCTATTTTACTATTAAACAGCGCTTAATATCTATCATTCTCCTCTCGTCCTTAAACAAAAAATTCACGTTTAAAAAGCAGTAGAAACGGTGGGTTCTCTCGCGACAATCTATCGATCCTAATTAATTCGCAGTAGTAAAGAGACCTATAAGCTCGAACAGTTTTATTTTTCTGGTCGTGTGTGTCTGTGTGTGTTTTATGATTGACATCCATTCGCTGATCTTCAGAGCCGAGCGAAAAGTTAAACGCAGTATAGAAAACTTTACAGTACGATATATTGCAAAATTCTCCCTGTCCTTTGAACGAATCACAGAGAGTACTATAAATTTTCTTGACATAGTTGTTAAACCGTGCCGGCTCACTGGCAATAGCGAACAATGTATATCTTGGTTCATTCGTTGAACGAGAGAATTACAAACGGTGTTACCAGGGTAAGTAACGAAAAAGAGATCGATACCACGGCGAGACTCTTCTTTATTGTCTGAGTTTTGCGTGACGCTCTCATGAAGTAAACCATAAGAGTGTCGTTGCAACAACACGGCTTCTTTCCTTCGGCTCTGATCTGTAGATCTTACTTTTGTATAAAGTTTAAACTGAGATACTATATGTCATGTTAACTGTGTGTGCTCTATAGCAGAGGGAGAGAAAGAGAGCGAAGCGAGGCACAGGCGTGTGTGTTCGTTGTGGTCACTCGAGACACAAGAAGCGAACGCGCTGCTCTGAACTTCTAATTCGCGTGTTTCTACAATTTCTGGTTCGCCTTCCATCGTGTCAACAATATAATCGATATCGTGTTTTCTAATCTCTTTTACGATCTTTATCACTGTAACATTGTGGCAGTCGCATGTATCAGCGTAAGATCAGTACAAACTTATCTTCTCCTTCTTCGTTCTCTTCTAAAGCTACTTTTGCTCGCAAATCCTAGGATCGTTTTACATCCAGAGTATCATCGTATCGATTCGATTCAGTGGTGTATGTTGCACGATCTTCTTCGAATCGTATGTGTGTGTTTCGTGTACATATATATATATATTTAATTAATGTGTGTCCTTCGGGATATACATGAGACAAACTACACAGAGTGTCTTTTGCAACGTGTGTGTTTCTCTTCTTTTAGCGTGGTATCATATACTGTGGTTTTTCTTTCGTTAAAATTAATTTTTTTGTTTCCTTAACGATTTCGTAATATATATATTTACATTCATCTATCTACAATAACTACACATCAACAAATACGGTTAGTTATTAGCATTCTCGTAGTATCGTGTTTGTATCGTGGTATTGTATAATCATCACCGTCATGATGATGTTAATGTGATCATCATACATATCCGTACCAATCGGTTCATAGTTTTCTTCCGTCTTTCTCGCATAATCGATTCTCTCCATCGTGGAGACGTATTTGTTTTCCCTTTTAATCTCGATTACCATTCACACTTTCATCTCATTCTCTCTTCTTTTATTCGCTATCGCCGATCACCGTAAAACACATCGACGATCGCATAATCTCTCGGAACAACGCATTATTATTATTATCAATTAATATTATTATTATACTCGCGACTAGTTCGAAGGCAACACCACGATCATAATCATCATCATCGTTATAACAAATTCATTGTCATCGTGGTCGATCCTTCGATCCTTTACTCAAACGGCATGCGATAGCGTGAAATCAGAATTATTAACGAGAGCAACAACGACTCATTCAACGAAACACATGTATGCGTGCGTGTATGCATATATATATATAAAAAAAATAAAATAAATACGACAACTTAAAACAAAAAGAAAAACAAACATAGGACGATTAAAACGACAAATTTATCAGTTATAGTCATTCGCAGTCCTTGATTCAACGTTTCTGCCTTAATATATTAGGACTTGTTCTTCACATTTTTTCTCATACCTCTTCATCATTGTCATCATCATTCTTTCCTGCAGCCTCCTCTTCTTCATCAACGTTTCTACTTTCCATTCATTAAAAATTACAATTCTTTCATATCTCTCTCTCTCTCTCTCTCTCTTTCTTTCACTCGAAAAATCTCCTATTGACTTTTAACAAAATACGTCTGGGGTCTCTCTGTTTAAAAATCTATCGACGGTAATCGAGCTAACCGATAATCCCGTTAATCGACTTTAATCTCCTCTGGAAAAATGTCTCTTGGAAATCTTGAAAATTGTCCTCCGTGCGATAATTTTTCTCTGGGGACGATCAACCTCCACGCGAGACTCTCTTGGAATTCAAGTCAAATTAGGCTGCGGCGAGGGCGAAGTCGCGGACACGGAGTACGAGGCTGTGTCCTATATGAATGCCCAACATTCCAGCGTTTTTACCACGAAATCTTCTTGCGGTGCCAGCGGCTCGTTTCCATAGGTGCTACAAGATTGTGACCTGCCTTGGTATAGGTCTCCGTCCAGCCACAATCCAAACTTGCCACTGTAAAACAGCGAATGATATCTGTTAATTTGATGGAACTTCAATGGAAAAGAATTAAATGATATTATAGAAACATTACGATATGAATAATATAAATAGATTGCATATCATTCAATTCTATCAGTCTAGTAAGAAACTTAGTTGATCAACTCCACTTTTTATCAGTTTCTAATCTCAATAGGTAAATACACGATCAATGTTCAATTTTCAAGAAACAAATTACTCATTCCCGCGTGCTCATTGTTGCAAGATGTTGCAAGAAGATAGTACAAGTTATAGCAAATTCCAAGATAAATTTAAAAAGTAGGACGAACGAATACAACGGAGAGACTAAGGTAACAGGACATAACGAAGCTTTATAAACTTTAGCTGTTCCCCTCATTCTTTGCTAATCAAAAATCCATATGGATAACTAAATATTTGCAGTAAAAGTTCCAGAAAAGTGAAACAGAAACAGCAACCAAGACAAATGACAAATAATGAAATTCAGCCTTGTATAACAAGACATTAATCCTTCATATGCAATCTCCCAAACCACCCTTTTTATAACACATTAATCTACCCTAGCATAAGTAATATATAATCCTCTCTAATTAATCTCTTTCCAGCGATTCCTCGCTAAAACACTTGTCTAACAGAATTAACATACTCTATCTGATCCGGTATTAATGTTTCGACGGAGTAAAAATTCGTTCAATAAAAAATCGAAGACACTTAGAAAATGGTACCCACTCTCCGGCACCGATGGCAAGGCTCTCGTTGTTGCCTTTGATGAAGTAGAGGTTGTCCCCGGTCCAGTGGAACGCCTGGAATCTGGGCGTGAACTTGAAGAGAAGAGATTCGCCGGTTCCATAGAAATGATCACTCACGTGCAGAGAGCACGAGGTCAACGCACCAAACACCTGTAACCACGTGGAAAGGATGATTCACAGTACGCCGGCTGCGGCACTAATAACGTGCAATGAGTAATGAATCCTCTGCATCGAGGTTTCTCGCAGCGGATTCTGCACGTGACACGGTCACGCTCTAGCCATTTTAACGAGAGTACGTGCAAGCAACGAAAGTTATAAGCGACTGTATATAATTTGTCACTTTAGTTTCTAGACTCTGTCAACCAGTACAGTTTGGTCTTAATATAACATTAATGACATTAACAAGATAAAGCAAATATAGCGTTTGGCTTTCTTCTTTCACCTCCGAGCGTTTAGTAAAATAACCAAATCTTTAAGCAGTGTATTTAATTGTATGTAATTTTAATGCACTACGGAATTTTCAAACAAGCAACTGAGATTTTGAAACGCAATTTGTCAATTCCACAAACAGGTAGATATTGTTTCTGCAACAAACGACAGTTTGTTATTAAATTATTGCATGAACTACGATATTGTTAATTCCCATTTATATTCTATGCATTTTGGTAATATCTTACTGCGTAAAGCAATACACGTTGCTTGCATACAATGTCCGGGCTAAACACTCAAAGAATTAACGTGGTATACTAACGCAAGATGCAAAATAAAATAGGATAAAAATATGGAATAAAGAGGAGTGTAATATTATGAAGAGCAAATCAACTAGAAACTGGGAGTGAAATTCAAAGTAAACTTCTGGAACTTACGTTGCCCTCTGTATCTTCTATCACCAAGAGGATTGGGCTCTCTATCTTGGCCATCTTCCTGTACATACTGTTTAGACTAAATCCATGTTGACTGGTACTGAAAACGAGGGTCCAGAGGTAGCCCTCTGCCCTGGCAGGCAGATGCCGGCACAGTTGTTCTCTGTGCTCGTCGCTGAGGATCTCGGTGGTGCCAACCAGGTCGGGAACGATGACATCGTTGTCTATGGAGACGGCGCTGTTCGTGTACAGAGCTCGCCTGAGCTCCTCGCTCATAGACAGTACCTAGAAGATTAAATTCAAATTTTAGTAATTCGAAAGTTCGACCCTGTCCAGGAAATTTGTTTTTGGGAAGCGGGATCTGCGAGATCGATCGCTGAATTTGCCGTTTCCGAATTTAGAAATGTGCAATTTCTTATTGGAATTTTCTAGATAAATGGGTGAACTTTGGTATAGGATCATAGTTAAGTGATATTTGGAACAAACATGTTTTGTGAAAAAAATTTTCTTTTCGGGCGAACGTAGAGTGTTTTACGGAACACGTTTGGTGGAACGAGGGAAATTTTCATTCTTATTTTTATACGCGAAAGCTTTTAACCGTATGGCAATTAATGGTCACCGCGATGTTAACAGTCTTCATAGATATATTATCGAAGTTTATTTTTGGAAATTCGAAAGTTTGCGCCAAGGAGCTCCTACTATTCGCCCGAAAATGTCCAACTCTGGGACGGTGGAAGTTGGGTCAATTCTACTGCAAGACGATATTTTATATGTACAATTTTTATGTTACATTTCGCAGCTGTATTCTACAAAATAAAAGATAGATATTCGACAGTTGTGGTAAAGATGATCCAACATTTATTAAACGACGATGGAGAGAAGAATTTCTTTTTAAACGAAATTATTCAAAGAAAAAAAGAATGTCTACTAAAGTGCGGAGAATTTAATATCTCAAAGTAATTGAAACACTCGAGATTCCTAACGGTAACTTAACTCCCTATTAAGTCAATAGTCCGCCACTATATTAGCATTCGTTTGCAAGCTCTTTGTTACACTTACGAAACAGATGAGAGATCACAAGAGCAAAGACTTTGCCGCAAGACGTAAAGTAGCTCGCGATTAATTAGACTTTGACCTCCCGAGGTCGAAATCTTTCACAGTTTGTTTGTTTCTAAGAAAGCTACCTTTTTATTAATTCTGTTAATATTTATTACTATAACTATTGTTATTATTACTATTAATAGAATCATCTTTGATCACATATTTTTATTAAAAAAAAAAAAAAATATATATATAGCGTGCTAAAATTTTCCAGCAGTTTTATTAAAAACGAATATATTTATCATTTGGTATATTAATCATTTACAAAATTTTGTATAAAGAAAAATCGAGAGCAAAAGGGTTAACGACATACTCAGCGATCTGGAAAGGATTGAAAAATGTAACATATCGAAAGAAAGAACATTGCTGTGGTGGTTACAACTAAGGGAACAGGTGTCATATCGTGTGAACATTGGTCATCTAAACCTAAATTCTAAATCTAGACATCTAAAAAACATATAATCACTACGCATTCACAAGTGTGACATGTTGTAACTGTTGTTTCGCAATGTTGGTAGAGTCGTCGTGTTCCTTGGCTGGGTAAAGAGTGCGAAAATAGTTGTGTATAGAGTTATGAATATTTATACGGAGAGGGATTTATGCTTATCTTTCGTAGATCTGGCGTATTAAAACGACGATCTCTAACCGTGCTCGTTTCATCGCAAAGCCTTGACCTTTCTTCACAGAATAGTCAACAAAAGATTATGCAACCATCTTCTTCGCTAATATCGCCGATGGAGTAAATGAGAACGGATTCAGGCGAAAAATTTCAGTTTTTTCTGGTTTGTTTGATTAGAGAGTGGAAGACAGCGTGAAACACTGCATGATTATGCAGATAATTCGCTAAAAAATGTCGCGGACGAAATAATTTATCTACGGGAAGAATTTATACTTTTAGGAACGAACTGACTGAACATCGATGGGACAGCATACTATATTTTCTAGTTTATTTTTGTTTTATGCAACCTGGCAATTCCTTCACATGGAAAAATTCTGATTGTTTAACGACGGGCTTCAATTTCTTTCAGGCGGATTTTATGGTTAAAATTTACGTTCTGGCAATTGTTTAAAACGCTCGTTTTTTAAGTTTAAACTAGACATAGAAAAAATTCATCGGACTTTTAAAAGGCTTTTAACAATTCCAGACAGCTCCTTTTTTTATGCCTTAGAAACTGATAGCTGAAGAAGAATCATTACTATTTTAAACACACACACAAAAAAAGCAGTTGATAGAGGAGATAAAAATTTTTTACTGATTTGTTCATGGAACAATAATACCTGGCTGTTCCTTCTAATGCTAAAAGTGCAATCGAACGTGACAAATTTGCGAAGTTGTTAATAGAAAAAAAAAAAGAAGACTCGATTACGATGTGTCACGTGTTATTATCGTTCTATTCGTTAATCCAGATGCGTACGCGTTGAATCACATTTGCGCACCTGCCTTGGACGATAACAATTTCGCGCAATAGTCTGGCAGGATTACACCAGCGCTGTTGCTCTGTCAGAGCTTTGCATCTCATCCATTAATATTATGGAATTTACATAACTCATTTGTAGACGAACTGGAACCTGCAGTCGATGGGTAGATTAACAGGGATTTTTCTATCGGGATACCTCGCAGAATTTCTACGTGACAATATAACAAAGCAATTTTCTTGTCTGAGATTATTTTTCAGCGATCATTTTTATGTTTCTCTTTTTGGAGAAGAATATAGAAGACTGGAGTTGTACGAAGTTTATAAGAAGGAAAAAATATCTTGAAAACGTGCATAGATTAGACTAATTCAAGGATATAAAAATTTAAGAATCCAAGGATTCAAACAGAGTTTGACAACTCAAGAATTCGAAGATTCAATAATCCGAAGGTTCAACAAATAATTCACTTATTTAATGGTTCAAAGATTCAAGCATTCTAGCATTCAAGAATTCGAGGATTCAAAGGTTCGAGAATTCGAAGATTAGAAGGTTCAAGAATTCGAAGATTCGAAGGTTGGAGAATTCGAAGATTCGAAGGTTGGAGAATTCGAAGATTCGAAGGTTCAAGAATTCGGGGACTCAAAGGTTCAAGGATTCAAGTATTCAAGAATTCAAAGCTTTAATAATTCAATTACTCAATGTTTCAAGAATTGAAATATTCGAGAATTCAAGGGTTTAACGATAAAGCATTGAAAGGTTATTCAAATGGAAATATTTGTAAAGTATTCCTCTATAACGACAATCATATTCCTGAAATTTGTACATTTTTCGTCACTTAATCATTTGATTCATATGTAGAATTGAAGATTACATATTTAAATAGAGATAAAATTATATATGTAGATACTCAGATGAAGATTAGCCTCCTGACAATATATCACAGAAATTTCGATAAACGCGTACCGATTTGACACAATAATTTTGTAAAGCGATAAGATGACAGCAAATGTGCTTATAACATAACGTCTGATTAGCCAAAGGTTACTACGCAATAACATGCGATAAAAAAGATGCGTCCGTTTCTACGTCAATTTAGCATTCGTAGAATTTCATCTTGTTTATCGCAATAAGCTTAATTGTAATTAATTCTAAAACCGATTTCACAGTATTATTTTATTATGTGATTGCGTGTGCGACGTACAGAAAAAAAGCGTCGTAGAAAAACGTATTGCCGGTGACTTCAATTTACATATAAGGATCTGGCGTGTATTACGTTTTACTGAATAAAAAGCAAAAGTTCATGTTAATTTACGTATCAACAGAATTCATGTCGATTTATATAATATACGTACGTAATTAGTACGATACTAAAGGTGGTACTACGATCTTAGCAGTAAATACACGAAGTTCCTCCAATTACTCGGATTATTACTTCGCTTCGCTTCGCGCCACTCTTTGATATATCCTTAATAAATATTTTTAATTCTCTAACGCAATTCCATAATGATTGTTAACAACGTGTATATTAGGTGATATATTCTCGCGTAATATAATAAACAATTGATAGATGATTCAGTTGGTATCGATTACATGAAGGAGAAAAACGATACGCAAGGTAGGATATCGAGTAGTTTAATCGCAATCCTTTCACCAGAGGAAACATAACGGACCACTTTCCGCCAGGTACCAAACAAGACGCGGTTCACCCTGTTTTTAACGCGATACGCATCAATTGAGCCGAGGCCGTGGCAATTAACGCGCTTCTCGTCGCCTATCAAGGAGCCAACCTCGAGAAAAACGCACTTGAACCAATTTACGACGTGGGAAAACGCGACAGGGTGCATTTCCCATCGATTCGATCGACAAATTCTAAAGTATCGCCAAGGGATAATAATTTAATTAACAGCATTGGTAGCAACCAATGGTTTTGTAAATTCACTTCCAATTTCTTTCTTATACGACTTCGTAAATTAATTTATTTAGTTTGGTTTTTCAGTCGAGCGAAAGCAATCTGTCTGCGAGGATCAGTTCTTTCTCTCTTTCCTTCGAAATAAATAGCAGATAAATCAGAACACAGAGTAAAATGAGCGAAAGAGTAATTCATTCCTTGCTTCTTACTTTATTTACATCTATCTATTTACTCGTAACAGAAGTAGTACGAAAGTAATACGACTCACGTAGAATTATTCTTTTTCTCTTCTATCCTTGAAACTGTACGTAGGGATTTATTTGACAACGTGGTTTTGTAGACAGTCTACTTCCTTCTATTTATTTATTGATACAAGTATATGACCATTTTTCAGGGCAATTATTCCTTCTGTATGTTTTTCGAAACGGCAAATACAGTAAATTGAAATACAGACGTTAACAGGAAGATTTGTTAACTCCATCTGATATCTCGAGACGAGTCAATAAAGGAAGCGAGCGCGGAATGATGACACTGAAAGGTTCAAGTGCAAGAAGAAATTTCTAAACGTAAAATAAGATGAACTAACAATGCGAATATCGAATATAGTCGACAGAGAAGAAAGAACGGTTTTACTTGTTCGTTTATATCAGTTTACAGAATTGATGTTCTCTGTCGTAGAATAAAAAATATGATCAAGGACAACGAAGCGCTTCGAACGTATTGTGCGTGTGGGACAAACGCGTCCTCTGGCATCGCGCATACTTCTGTTTTGTTAGAAAAGCTTCCTTGACCCGTGACATCAACTTTTATCTTCGCGCACGCGGAAAAAATCATCGACGCTTAATTGAGAGAAGGATGGAAAAAGAAGAAAGGAAGAGAAGAAAAAATATTGAAGCTTTCGTTGGCAATAAGAAGAAAAGGATTACGGTCCAATTAAAACACGATCTTTCCTCGTAAACAAGCAACTTCATGCTTCACCGTTTGTAGATAAAACAGTTGCGTATTGAATTATCGATACAACATACTCAATCATTTTTCTCGATAATAGTTCGCCTGTTATTGACACTGGTCACATGTTTTGCTAACTTGTTGTTTGAACTGTTGACTTATCGATATTTTTTTTTCTTTGTTATCATCGATTTCGATAGCCTTGGAATTAATTAGACGCTACTTTTTAGTTGGCGTAGTGTCGTCGTTAACGATAGATAATTGACAAAACGGCACGCGAATGGGTCGAGGCCTCTCCGCAAAAACCAGTTGGTCTGGAAACGAGTTCGTGAGAATCGGAGAACAGTTATGCACGACCGATCTGAGGAAAAATCGTGAAACGTCAACACCACTCGATATGCGTTCAACAGGCACCATTATAGTATCGCGTTTCAGGAAAAGATTCTTCTGGATTAAAAATAGATGTAATAACAAATAATGAAAAATGCACGTTTCAACTTTATGAGTAAGAGAGGATTTTCTCAGAATGTTAAAGGTCTCCTTATTGAAACGAGACTAATATCGATAATATATATAGTATTACATAAAGTGTACGTGAAATATTATAAAACAACTGCGAGTGGCATAATTGAGTCATTCGGAAGCCACATGATCAACTGCATAAATTGAAAAGTACAGAAAAGTGGACTAAACTGCGGATTTCTATGCATTTGCAGTAAAATTCAAAAGCGCAAAAGTGCACAAAATGTACGTAATACGAGAAAGTATATAAAACATCCAAAATACATTTCTTTTTGTAACATTCGATAGGTGAAACAATCTCTAAAATTATATTTTCGAAAACGCGAATTTGCACAAAAATTCGCTGCCCAGTTATGGCATTATGTCGTTACCTCAAAATTTTTGTTATTAAAATTTACGACCCTTCTCGGGATGAATCAAGTCTGTTTGTTTCTTAAGTGAACGTTAATCGTTTATGTAATGAAATTATATTATTATATATATAAAAAAAAAAGAACGAACAAAAGGTGGAATCGATCGATTTCGCTCGCGAAAGACACAATTAGAGGCTACAAGCTGTAAATATACAGCGATGTTCAAATGCAAAGTTCGATTAATAATTATTATTCTTCGTTGCTCGATCTCGTGTTATTTTAATTTGAAATGCAAATCCTCTTAGCATATATCGAGATATGATCGCTGGAGTGGACTAATCGATGGCATAATAAGATTTTTTACGTTGCAGGAGACGAGCACCGCTATGTTCATCTCGCTATGCGTCACCTCGACACACGATAACCGAGGTCATGGCAGCAATCGAGATGCAAGCCGAAAAAATATTTCAGATGACGCGTGTTCACGCGTACGTAAGGTCGATCGGAGTTGACGTTATGTCTACGAGATATATATTTATTTTATATATATAAAATATATTATATCTATTTTAGAGATCGAGCAACGTTTCAGTTAATCTGCGAAATCACGCGACTTCGTCTACGAAATTTTTCGAAACCAATTCTTCGATATTTGTGCGTGTGCATCGCACGTTATATAATGTTGCGAGGTTGACTTCTACTTTGGATCGACTCGACGAGTTTGAGAGAGGATAGGAGTTATTTATAATGTAAATTTCGGTGCAACAAGTAGATCGTCGAGATTTTACGATCCGCGGGAAGAAACAAGTGAGCATTTCGATAGTCGTTTCTTTCCCTTTATATGTTTATAGCGTATACGTGCGTAAATAACAAGTAATAGATTTTAGAAATTGGACATTATCTAATTACGCTATTTCATATGAAACGGTCGAACTGCGCGCCAACGTTATGAGTTAATAAAGTGTTGTGCGAGTTACGGTCACTTAGCAAATCAACGTTCAAAGGCCAGAAAATTTGGAAGAAGTTCTTTTCTTTCTATGACAAGTGTTTGAATACTTTTGAACACCAATGTTATTCTCCTACATCTTCGCTTTCACGCCACAGACCTATATATTCTCCGGCATTTAAAAAACCATAAAAGACATTGTACTGTATTTTTAACCCCAGAGTGGCGCGCCACGAGAGTGACTTGGTGGTTTCTGGCGCAGAAGGACGCCACGATCTCGATTTAGGATCTCTCCCCTCGTGAATTTTTCCAGATGTACACGCGACCTCGGGATTTCACACGACGAACGATGCACGAGACATCGATCGTACGCCTTTTTCTCGTTTTGCTTCTTTATCGGGCGTATAATGGGCGCCGTTTCGCCCACGTACTTTCAACGAGGACAAGTCGGTTTCTCTCGATGAATTTCCCATCTTCGTTTTATGTAAGTCGTCGGTCTATCGACCGTCGTCGTTGACGCGTGACTTTTCTGCTCGTGTACAAATCTTGCATTAAAATTTCAGACCAGTACAACGTGTGTTATGGTGTAACATTGCGCTACCACGCGATGATTATTCGCGAGTAGACACGTTTCGCTTAGTCCTTCATTATATTATATATCGATTTTTGAAAATTTTTTCTCATTAATAAACTTACGAAATAAAAGTTCTCGAGACGCCATCCTGAAAGGATTAATCAATATATTCTCTTATTTTTCGACGATATTATCGATTGACGAAGTCTTAGGTCAGTTTTTGCGACATTCTACCCGAACAAGGAATTTTCTACAATTTTTTAGGCATAGTGCAGAATTTATTATCTCACCGACAGCATCCTCGAGGAATGTTGGAACACGTACTTCAGAATCGGACAGGGATTGACGATCATGATGTTATCAACGCTCAACTTTCAACCACAATCGAATTATTTCTTCTTCGAATTAGTCTGATTTTCTATTATTATAATCTTGCGCTACGTGTTCGCTTCAACAATCGCAACGATACGGAAGTTCTTTAAAAATATGCTTCCTTCGATGTATTCACTGATCGATCATCAATCAGCCAACTAAGTAATCACGAATGTCTGAGTAAATGAACTCGTGACGCGACAAAATCCTTCGCCTTTCTGCTTCACAGCACGTTAACGTCTAAACCGGTCACTTTGAAAGATCCCCTAAGATGAAAAATCCAAATAATCATCGATCGAGGAATCATCTTCCAGCATCGTTTACCAATCGATTCTCGACAATTTATAAATTCACGCACACACCGTTCGCGTTAAACGATTTAAATTGACAAGATTTATAAAACTTCGCGAACGTTTCCTCTGCGGCTATTCTCAGATCTGGAAAATTTGCAACCTTTGCGATTTTAAGTTTTCGAAGTTTCGCCGAATTTCATATTTTTCTATTTGTTCGGTATTCTCGTTGGAAGAAAATTGCTTGCAAGGTCTGCACGACGTCGAAAAGATGGAGAATCCGACCGATCCGATGATTCGTTCGATACTGAACCTGAAAATGGACATTCGAATGGGTCTCTCTCTCTCTCTCTTCAAATGACCATCGAGCTTGATAAAAAATCTTTCGACGACCGGCTTACTTCGTCTTTCCTCTCCTTTAATGTCAAGTACAAGCGCGAATCCTGCCGGGTGTATCTCTCGAGGGACTCGCGGCGTCCTCGACGATATTATTCCTGATCGTCCTTCGCTGCAACGCTGACAATGATGAGGTTTTGCTCATAAATCGACCGATTTTTCCGCCTGTCGTTTTCGAAGGTTCCGTTATCGTCTTTTCTCTTTTTCTTTTTTTTCTTCGTCTTTCCTTCTACTTCTTCATTCATCCCATTGTGATAAGTCTCGATCTTTTGTTTTTAACGCGAAGAAACTGTCAAAACTGTCATTCTCCGCCAGAATAATTATTCATCTTGCAGAACCAATTTTCATCCCTATAATACAACCAGCAAAAAATTGATCTTCCTTTGCACCGACTCGAAAAGAAAAAACAGTTCACAAAAGATCGTTTAACTGTTCTCATTTAGGGCAAATTACGCTCCATACGCAAAGTGTCGACTCGAAAGAATCGAGAGAGAGAAAGAGAGAGAGAGAAAGAGAGAGAGGGAGAGCACACAATTAGTTACGCTAGCTCGAATTCCAACGAAGATAATTAAACCACGAATCTGCCTCGTTTAATTTTACAATATACTTTGGCTAGAACGCGTCGAGAATACACGTAATCGTCATTCGTTTTGATAGAAGGAAACAAAAAGAGAATTCGTGAAGCAAGGAATATGAATTGAGCCGAAAATCAGAATATAAATGTAAATTGTAGCGATTTAAGATGTAATTGAAAACGAGGGGTTATCATTCAGTGTAATTTAACGAACAATTATAAATACCAGGAGATCTAGACACGCGTTAGATTTCTTGCTCGATCGAGTGTTTTTATAGATTTCTTCGCGCGTTCTAACGGCTATTATCATCTGAATTAATGACATAATTGCGACTGCTATTATAATAGTTTACATTTTTTTCCTTATCAACAAATACGAACACGGTTAATTGAAATCTGAATACCACGAGACTGTACCAGTCGATAGACGTCTCCGATGAGTGTAAAAAGGAAACTAGATAAAAGCAGAGAGAAAGAGATAAAGAGAGAGTTTTGACGCATGTACTCGTCGAGTACAAAATTGCTGCACTCTTCGATCAAAACGTTTTATCCATCATTTTCGAGGCAGTAAGTTTTAGTTTAGTTCTCTATTGAATCATTTTCTACAATCTAATTTGTACAATGAGTATCGCATTGTATATATTCTCAGAATTTTTCATGGAAATATCGAGGAGAATATGTTGGACAATTAAACATTTTTACAATCGTTTTAGAGAAATCTGGATGTAATAGAGCCAACTGTGAGAAATTGTAATAATCACAGAAGAGTCGCAGTGATTAAATTTGCAACGACAGGCGCATTGTAATCAAAGTTGACCAATTAGGTCGACTTCCTCTTATAAACGAGATAAACGCATTCGTCGAGTTTTGTTGATGTAATTTAATAATAAAGTACGATCTTGTTTGCGCGTGTACGTGGCCGAAATATGTACAAAATAAGTACGATCTTCTGTTCGCAGCGTCGCTACAATCAGGTTAATTTCTGTCATTACGAGACTGCTTTTAGAAATGTAGAAGCATTTCTTCTTTCTAAGCAGATGTTAGGTTCATAATTGAATTTTTTTATCTTCGCGACACTCACAAAGACTAAAAAATCAACAGATATTTTATTCCTTGACACGTTGAGTGCCACATGGCTCTCGTACGTTCCACGTCTCGTTCAAGTCGTTGATATTTCCAGTGTATAAGGAACAAGTGTTGAGCAAGCTGAATATTAATTCGCAAATAACTGTAGCAGTCCAAGATTAAAATAGTTTCCACAAAACGCACTGCATCATGATGCACGCCTCTTCCTTAATTTACGACCTCCGTGCCATACGTACAAGGAACGTAACACAAGTTTCTATTTCATTTGAAAAACGATGATGCAATTTCGCTCGTATCCTTGCGCTCGAGAGATTGCAGAATTTACGACTACTTTGCTTTATTGCGAAAACATAATATACTCGTTAGGTCAACAAACCTTCTCTTTTTCGACCACCTCCTTCAATTTTGTTGATATTAAAATTTCCAAAACCTCCGTTCATTTCCTGGTATTTAGAAAACCATTAGAGAAAGAGGTCAGAAAACTCGTTAGACAATGTTAACGAGATTCACACGTTTGCTAATACGTCTTGTGCTAATCGAGCGTTTTTCCTAGTTAGTTTCTGTTGTAAAATTCGTCGATTATTGCAAGTCGAGCTGTTATTTCAATCAAAAATAGCCCGACGAATTATTCGATGTTTCGTCAAGCAACGCCTACAATCTTCAAGATATGTGGACGAGCAGAAAACAACAAAAATACATAGATAAGAAAAGCTGCGTAGTACATAGGCATGCGAAGCCAAGGTAAACTTCCTCGCCGTGTTCCGCTACGATTATTATAGAAATAGTTGGGTGTTTAGCGTAGAAATTATGGGAATAATACGTTTATTATAGTTCGTTAACTGGAAGAAATGAAAAGTCGATTATGTGCGTTGATTTGGTAGGTCTCGGTGCGAAAATCTCCATTTTTATCGTTTTCTCAATGAAACATATCCTTCCGAATACATAAAACTTAGATGTAGTTCGAAGCGTAGTCTTTTCACGAAGAAAGTGTTTTTTGAGAAAAGTTAGCATCTCCCTTTATCTTTGATACGCTACAACTTCTCCAAAAAATCAACTAATATGATCCTTAAAATACTACTTCTTGAAAAATCAGCCAATAGGATCTTTCTTCGTGTTTAAAACGCTGTAACTTTTGTTGAAATCGATCAATTAAAAGAATTTGTTTTCCGTAAATAAGAACAATTCGGAAAATGTTCATCGTAATAAGTCAATTTTTGTAGAAGCAAAGAAACCGTAATTTCTTTCCAACAACCGACGAACAACAAGCATCCTTGCAATTTTCCCTTTTCTCTCTACGAAGACGCCTCGAGGAACGAGATCAATCGCGAATTTTCTTCTTCTAGCCGCTCTTTCGTTTTATTTTAACCACGCACACACACGTAAGCGAGCGTTCGCGTATTGAAACGCGTGCCAGATGAACGTCGAAATGATCGTTAAAACGGAAGAACGTCGTTATCTGTCCGCTTCGACGTGTTTTTAATGCTTCAACATTTTGGCGTATTTAACGCGTTCAACGCCGCTATTGATCGGCCTGTTTTTTCTTTCCGAAGGTAGAATGATCTTCACTGGACGAGTTCAAATTCTCGTTTGAAGCTGTTGCGATATACGGCAAAGAGAATTTTTAGCACTTGATTTGTAGCTATTAACGAAACGTTGTTTAAATTTCTGGTTCACGGATTCTTGGAAGATTCGAGATTTTAAAAAGCGTGGGATACTTGTATTTACCTGAGCCTCGATGGTACTGGTTAAATGGGATATTTGCGCTTCTGTTATTCTTTCGACTATTTCGATCGTCTGATACGTCAGAGAGGTTGCACGAAGCTATCTGATGCGAGGATTAACGAGCACTGAGAAACACTTGGAAGGACCTTGGTTAATGAGCTACGTATTAAATGGGCGAGAGAGATCTTCTACGGAAATTAATTTAAGTTATGTTCGACAGAAATATTTGCATTTACGAATACACGACGAAACGTATCATAATAAGAGTCCAGCGAGCGCAAAAACATATAATACGTAACAAAAATATATATATAAAATTTACTGAAAAATGTATAATTTATAAAAAGAAACCTTCTGAATGAATTAGGAAGAAAATTGTGTTCTCATTTTAGGATTTATTTTTAAAATTTTTTAATTCTCAAATTGTTCTTCAAAAATGTACATATTTAAAAATGTAATTATTGTACAAATAACATTGTAAAAATGGACAAAATATATAGTTAATTAATGTTTGCCTACCGACTACAGAATGAGATTGCTTTATAAGAAAAGAAAAGTGGAGGAGATAAATGTGCTAAAGTAATTAGCGAGGGAAAGTAAGAGAACTGTGAGAGATGTTCGAAAACAACCCCCTACCAGCCTAGACAATTTATTCTCTTATAGGACCACCCTGCAATTGGACCCCAAATTGGGAGGGGGGTTCAGCTTTCTCCTTTCTTTCAACTCTTGAACGAGCTCCACCCTTCTTTCTGGGCTATCCTTCATGAAGGGACTAGTTAATTCATGCCACACGGTCCCTGTTTCCAGTTACTCGTTCGTGAATAAGCAAAATACGAGCTGCGCATTACGTCGCGACACATAAAAAGGGGATGATTTAAAGAGCTAGTAGAAAATAAATTTCACTTCGACTCTTTATGAATAAGAACAAATAGCATTTCCAAATTAATCCAGATATATTTTCTTATTATATATTCTCCATTAATCCAGATTATTCTCTTTTTCGGAGGATCATTTTGTCTGTGTAATTCCTCCTTTACGAAATCATTCGAAAAGTATCTCTATCATGTTTCTCGCTGGATAAGAGAAGAAGAGATTTTGCCCTAGAAGATTTATTGATTAACGTAATTGATTTATATCCTAAGTAAAAAAATAAAATTTGAACAGAGTAAACGCGATATTATCTCGAGAAACATAACGACGAAGAGTCGAAACACATTCGGTTTATTTTTCTCACAAAGGAAACAGCTTTCCTCGAGCAAGTAGAACGCTCTCAGGAGCAGGTTCTCTCTTTACAAAGGAGAACCCCACCCCTTGTTTACTGCAACTTTTTTACGCTTCATACCCCAACAAGTATTTTTAACGCGAAAAATATTAAATGTCAGCCATTCTTCTGTCTGCCTCACGATTTCCATTAGCCTGTGATTCGCCTAGCGTGTCGATTCTCCTTGTGCGCGAGAAACCACCCCTTCTCACGGTCGAGTCATCGCCGCAGACCGCGCCCCTAGCGCGTGTACGAGCGTCGTGGCTGTAAAAGCCAGAGTGTATAGTTATTCGTTATTGCATAACTTTCGCCAGAGATTGGCCGGGTTCGAGCATAGTTAGTATATCGAACGAAGCCGGATTCTGTGAAAGGTGGACCTAGGCGCGGCCAAGGACCGGTTGCACGTAAACACAACCGAGCTGCTGCCATAATATCTTTCTAACTGTGACATATGCTAATTGTTTGCACCGGCGGATAATTTTCTGCACATGTCATAGCTATATACAACATCGTTTGACAGACGCTTGGATTTTTGTTAGATTGCTCATACGAGAAAGGAAGGAAATTCTTGAAAGAGACAGCACGATGCTTGAACTTGGGGGATGATGTTCGAATACCAACTTTAAAAATTGGCATAATCGGTGAACTTTTTGCAACTAAGGTAATTGACAGAATGTTTTTAGCGTTTGATGGAACGTTTTGAAATTAAGGTATGTAGAGAGATAACTTTTTTTTTTGCAAATTAAATCACATTGCTGGTGAAACAGATAGTTTCGTCAACTTTACATTATGGAAAATTTGTGGTTCCTGGTGGGAGACATAGAAAACGGGTCGAAGAAAGTTACGTCGTTTTGTCGAATCGTAGGAAAGCAGTTGGATTCTCTTTCCTTTCTTTTCTGTTTCGCTTCAGTGATGAAGAAAAAAAGTTTATTTAGTTAGCGTATTGATCATATCTCGTACAAGCTTCTAAACAATATTAACGTCCCATTTTTGAGTCACTACATTCGAATCGAATTTGAAAGCAAGGAAACATTCACAAACTTTCTCCAAAGCTATCGAAACCAGCAAAATTCGATTATTTTAGTTAAAAACTTGTATTATCAACGATATATTTTGGAGTAAACTCGTTGTCAGACATAAAATCGAAATGTTTAAAACGCTCAAATTTTTAGATCGCGAGTGAAAAAATATGCCGGGTTTATTTTTATTGATTTCCTGACTTTGACACGTTTAAAGAGAGAAATAATCTGTCAGATCCACAGATACAAGAGAAATAGGTGCCACCAAATCTATGATGTTGCGTACAAAAAAATCAACGTCAACCATAACTCATATTAATATACAATCGATATTTTTGGATTATATTCTCGAGAGAATAACAAAAACACGCATATTTAATCTGCACAACCAAATAAAAACACGATTCGAATATATATATACAATTATTTAAAATTAGCTCAGAGTATTCTGAACTTTAATTTTATAAAAAGACAAACGTGATTTTTTACGGATCTACGTTTTCCCCCGTAATATTTTCTTAAATATTGAATATTATACACCGACAAAAAAAAAAAAAAAGAAAAAGAAAAAAGAAAATTATGAAGAATTATCGTAACACTATAGAAGTACATGTTTCACTTTCTCAATCGATATACCGTTCTAAATATCCGAGAATCAATTTTTTACGTTCCAGTATAGATCGAACACCTTTGCACTGGGTAGAGAATCGTTGCTTGTAAACTATGAAGGAGGTCTATTTACTAGAGTAACCGAATATAATCAACAAAGGGAACGAGGATTACGCTACTGAAGGAAAAAGTCAATCGAGAAACAGCTGTTAGGAACACATGTGGTAAATTAACCTGTTATTTGCCAGGGATTCGTGAAAACGTGAAAGGGTCTTAGAGTGATCTTTTTGAAAAATTGTTGCTTATTCTTGCACTCGTCAGACGCAACTTTTACGTCAATGGCACGCCGAAAACGTGATCTAGAGGAATTCCGGAATTCGCGAAACGTGTGGATCGTTTGTGACAAAAAGATTGTGCTCGGGGAATGACGAGAAAATTTTTATTTTTTCGTTATTTTCTCGAAATATTTCGTTTCAATTATATTTTGGCCCGCCAGCGATGTTGCAAAAAGAATGCACAGAAATTTAGGTGTACGTTCGAGTCATCGAGAGGAGATTATATTATTAGAATAACGAGTTTAAACGAGTTCTGAACGAGTTTGAAGAAGACAAAACGAGACGTTTGCGTGCTATTCAATGGAGGACGCTCCTATTTTTTTATACTCGATATTCGTCGTATGAGCATATCTTTGTATAAACATTTTTACTTGTTTCTATACATAGAACCTAGAATCGAATTTTTTATCTGTCTTCTGGAAACGCTCTTTATATAATTCGACGATAATTTTAGATCATTGTAATGTTTCTACGTAGAGCTTTACTTTTAGAATCGAACCTTTCGAATTTTGTTTATTTTATATACACTTCGGAACACCGAAGCGAAGTTTATACTCGCTTTTATTAAGAAGCTTATCGCATAATTCGCACAGAATTCGTTTACGAAAAATGACAAAATCATTCATTTCTAAAAGTAGAAATGAAACAAAAAAGGCGTCTTCTATCAATGATGACTCTCATATTGCGTACAACTTCAACATTCAGTTTACATCTCTCGTATTGCTTAGAAGATAACTGGCTTATATTCAAGAAAAGCAAAGAATATTACATTCGAGACGGACAAAGAGCCGCTTATTAACTGTTCATGACTAAAAATATCAGAATCGTAAAAAGGTAAGGGTCACTCTTGGTCTCGTTGAAACGTTTTCCACAAAAAGAGACTAAGAAATAAGAAAGGTGTAAAAAAAAAAAAAGAAAAAAACAGAACAAATTGATTTTGCAGAAAGGAGACTTTAAACTGAAATAAACTTTGTTTACCTTCGTCTTTTGCTTGAGAAACTTGGAGATCTTAGTGATGGGATTTAGAAATTTTGGCCTCGGCATTTTGACTAGATTCTTTCGCTTCTGAAGTAAAAAACTCGAATTTCCAGCCTCCACCGTTTTATCACTGGTATACTCTGATATATATTTTTCTCTGCGACTATGATCACGCAGGAAACAGTTTACATTATGCGTTTTACTCTGCGTCTCAACACCGGTCCAAGATCTCACTGCGATCAGATCAGTTGCCGTGGCGCAAACCTTTCTAGAAGCGAACGTTCCAACCCGCGTCTACTAATCACGCTGAAAATACACACCAGTGTATCGTCGAAATTTCAGACCAATATGCGCGACTGTGCGCTCTTAGAAAACACTTTGCGATGCTTCACGCCTATCTATCGACGTGAACTTTGCTTTCCTTTTGCCTCGAAGATTTCTGTCTTTTTTTCCTCTTGCCTCTCAGACTCGCGATAAATGTGCTTATGTTTGGATGAAATGTAATTGATCCGAACGAAACGGTCAATAAGTCACAGCAATATTATACGTATACAATATACGTATACAATAATGTCGACTTCTGGAATTGAAGCTTCGTCGATTCGAACTTGTCAGAGCTTTTCTGTGTCTGGAATTGTGTTCACGGATAGATATGACGTTAAATTCGATTTGTTCGTTTCACGATCAATCGCTTCAGGTATGCACGCTTCACTTCGCGAAGACTGAAGCAACACTGTATCACAGCGCTTTCGGGGTGAGTCTAATACTCCGGTTCTAGGAGAAAGGCGTAGTGGGGAGGTGATAAACTCGACACGCAACCCGGTTTGCGCAGCACGTGGCTGCCGGTGCGCGCACTGCTCTTCCATTCAAGCGCCTGTCATGCTATCAACTTGGATCAAAATAGTCTCATTTTGGATATTCGTTTCATCGTTCGCATCACATTTTTCATGAACCATGGACAAGCGTTTCGTGAGTGTTCGATTTAGAGGTTCTTACAAAAGGGAAACATTCGCTTCATCGTTCGTATTATTTTTTACATCTGCTGACAAGCCTTTCAAGTGGGTGGATAAACGAATGGAATATTTCCTTTGCTCCATGATCGTTTCGTACTTATGTGAAATTGTAGACTGTTTAAACAGAATCGATTGGTTCTTACAAAAGGGAAACATTCGTTTTGTCGCTCGCATTAATTTTTAGACTCGGGGACAAGGCTTTCGTAGCTGCATAAATGAATGGAATATTTCCCCTGCTCGATGATTATTTCATACTTATATGAAATTTCAAACTGTTTAAACGCGATTGATTTCCAGCTTGGAAAATTGTATAGTTTATAGAATTCCATCGAGAGATAGTAAATATCGTAAAAAAAAGGCTGTTTTAAAGATTGGAATGTATTTAATTGTTGTAAAAATATTTAGAAAAACGGCCGGACAGCTATTTCGTAGTTAGACGATTTTTAACTTGGAAAATCCTTGTTGGCTTAATATAAGGAATTATAAATTAAATTTCAGAGATGATTAATTACGATGGACATATAAGAAAATCTGATCCATCACATGCAAGGATTCGAAGCAATTAGCGGTACACTTGATTTAACTTGGCCGTCAACTAGCGTGCGTATAGTCACGTCCGCCTTCCACGACGTAATAAAATTATTCACCGTACCAAATACGATAATACCAATCGCTTTTTCCATCAGAATCGAACTATTGTTTTCGATATTATTGTAATGTAAATCGAAATTGTTTGACTATAAACTTATGAAACTTGTGATTTAACTTGTTAAACCAATTGTTTAACTGTGATCTTTCGGGTCGATAGGGTTGAAGTTCTACAAGATTATCAACGATTAGAGCTTATCAATTACTGTTCCCATTTTATTTAAAAAAATGGGACAAAAGTAAATATCGCGCAAAAGCAAACAAAAAAATGTGACGAAAAACGAAATCATAATCTAATGTTTGCATTGCAATTCGCGCTATCTTTGGAGATTCCACGCAGTTATTATGTACAAACATTTTATTTTCATGTTCTCGATTATACAGTATGAGTCATTGAACTTTTTATGAAATATATTGAAAATGGATTATATACATACTGTATATAAGAATATTTTTCTGCCGATTGCGTAATTGCAATTGATACTTATTATTGTTTGTCGAAGCATATCGTAAGAAGTATTGCAAATTAATCTTCATTTCATTTTACATGCATCTTAATTCGGTAAAAAAAAAAAGAAGGGAAAGTCGATCTCTTAAGCGTATTATTCTTCACTTATTTTACACGATATGCAACACATACGCGTCGATTGTTACCAACTGGATTAATTTTCTACACGTTACGCATCATGCAAATGTCACGTGTGTTTTTGTAAGGTACGATCTCTGACATAAGTTCAATTACAATCGCCAATGACGACTCAGAGCACCAACAACTATGAGAACATAACAGCCGCGCGTATGGTATTCCATTTTTTCCTCTGTTCGTTTTGCACGCGACGATAAAATATTCATATTGAATGCGTTTCTCGAGTTTATTTAAACCGGAGGGAAAACTACTGATGTTTGACAATATTTCGCGCTCTTGTCGTTAAACATGAGTTTCGAGACTCGTTCTACTGGTTGTTTCATTGTTGGTGAGAAATTTTGTTTGCTTACGGGAGTGAGAAGAAAATTTGAAATTATATGTTAAAAATTAGAATACCATTAATATCAACGAATCGAATGTTTTATGCAAAAACCAACGTGTGTTATTTTACACAAAAACTGGCGATTTTGCGCATGGAAACACAAGTTTATTCAAGATAAAAGTTAACGTGTTAAGGTGATACAATCGATTATAGTTTCTTAATTTTAAAAAACTAGATACTTTTCAAAATTATGTATCGCATGCAAATAACGAAAAGTCATATAACGTTATAGCGGATTTAGCGAATAAATTTAATATGAACAAATAATTTCGAAAAATGTTAATTTAATGTTCAACTCTATTCTATTCGCTCTTCTTTTTATGTTCATCGACGATGGAACAACCAATATAATATGAAACGGTTCCAAGTACCAACGTCGTGCGTCACCTTTTGCACTCTGTTAATATCATGCGGCAATGCAGTTAACGTTTCACGATGTAGTAGAGGAGACAAAGTCAGCAGTGCGCTCTGCTCGAAACCGTGTAATTTTCACGTTGAAAAGTTATTGGATATTTCCCCGTGTTTCCCGCCTATCACAATTCTAGACAAGAATTCCCGGAGTTGAAATAAAACGTGCGTCTATTGCGAAGTCGTCAGCATTTTCTTAAACGTTAAGATGAGGATGAAATACTACGACACGACTCTCGAATCCTTCGTGTCCTATAAAAATTCCATCTTCTCGGATTTGAGTCCTTCTCAAGTGAATTCGAATTTTCTATCGTTCAAAGATTCCTCAAAAATTCGTAGAAAACAGAATTGCTTTTAATACGCCGTCCCGGAATTTCACGTTGAACAGTTTCTTCAATTGTTAAAAACCATCGCGTTTGACGACGCGACCGAGCGTGACGACGATTAAGAAAAGATTTGGATATAAATTTGCACAAATATCTGCGGTCTATCTATTAAAGAAAAAAAAAAAAAAAGAGAAGAAGGAAGAAAGTAACAGCAAAAGAGAGAAGGAAAAGATGGAGAGCAGAAGGAGAGAAATGGAGATGCAACTGAGAATCCCTGTCCGGTAATATTGATAGCGGACAATTACGCGTGGGCCGAGCCGCAGATGCGCAAAAACGCCAAGAATAGAAGCTCGTAGCAACTATATCTACGATAGACAACTTTAGAATCCATCAAATCCAAACTCCATGATAAGAATCTCCATCGTTGTTCAAGCCCGAAGAAACACATATAAAAGAAAAAATAAAAAAAGATGGAACACACTAAACGCGCTTTATCGTTGTTAGTCTATCAATTAACGCCTCGTTAATCCTTTCTAATATCTTGGATAGAGGCGTTAAATACGAATAGCACGAACAACATAATAAGATCGTGTTTTCTGAATCATCTCAAGGCGCTTCATCTAAGCGACTGGTAATGTAAATTACGAAGATTAATGAACGTCTACCGACGTATTTGGCCTACATGGCGATCCTAAGCAAACAAGCAGCCAGATTTTTATGTTTCATGGAAAATTACTGACAAATTCCATGGTGCAATTTTCCAATCGGTCTACGTGATTTCAATACGTCACGTACGCCACACTCTGACGCGATGCAGACAATAAAGAAAATTACTTTATCAAGAATTTAATCCTCTGTACTTATCTGTTCTCTCCAAATACGGGATAAACGTATAGAAAATTCAGTTCGATGATTAGGATCGTTAATAGGTAGAAATATGGAAAGGTGGTAAAATCGGTCGGCTGTTAAGCCACAAAGGTTGTTATAGGTGAAAGTTTACTACGCATTTTTCTTTTCAATTATAAAATATTATATATAATTTAATAAAATTATAGATCAGTGAAATTAAATGTTCTGTTATTTTGTTTAATCGCGAACTCTTAGAGGCTGTTATGGGTGAAACGCACGCACCATTACTGCATCACATTTTGTTTAAACTAAAAAGTAATATAGCTAAGCGCAATTAAATATTTTATCATCACTCGATGCAATGTTTGCAGCGTTTACGATATTATTACAACTAAATATACATCCTATTACAAACATTCATTCATTCATTACAGCAAACTCCTATTATATGAGCCATTAGTGAACTGCAAATATCCAACAAGATAAAAAGTGAATAAAAAGAACAGTTATGTCGGGGTCTATGCACGTATAGCTCTAACTGAGATTAGTTCAATTGTTAATGCTACTTTATTTGTTTGCTTTATTTTAAGATATCGTTTTTATTCGCTACACAAAGAATTCGAAGAATTTATCATCTAGTATTTAGTCGTTGTTCGAGCTACAACTGGACAATGGAGGTGTCGAATTGGACCTTCGTTGCTACATGAAACGCGTATGCAAGGTGTCCGCGATCATTTAGGAACAATTAGACCGAGATATTTGGATAATAGGAGAGCTGGAACGACAGCAGCGGAAATTTTTGGAAATTCAATTCTGACGAGACAATGATCATATCTTATTTATACTCGATCACTGTTTTATCGTTAGCCAGTTGTGTTTTCAGAGCTGCACACGATTTCGCACGCTAACGAACACACGATAAGGAAAGTGTGACTTGCATATAATTAATAGACACATGCTGTTGTATTTTGATATTGTGTGTAAATTCGTAGTCTATACAGACAATTTAGATTTCATTCTCATGGATTCGCTAAATATACTCGATATTCGTTAAAATGATCATTCTAATAAAAAAAAAAAGAAAAAAAAATACCGCAGATAAGAAAACGAATAAAGAAATTAATTAATAAACGTTTACTTTTATAAATATTGTGTGACTGTGAATTTATGGCTCGTACAGAAAATTCCATTATTTTTTTTTTAAATATTCAGTACACGTAGTTTCAGCGAAAAATCGACGCGGATCGACAAAATCATTATCGACACGATTTCAATTCCAGCGTTAGGAGAAAAAAGAACTGAATAAACGATCGAACTTTATGAACGAAATAAATCAACTTATGAAGAACCATCGCTATTCCAATCAGTTTATTAAACACACTTCAATCAATCCTTGTTCGAGATTTCATAGTTTTTTTTTTTTTTGGATAACAACAACTATGGGCGATCGATTGATCACTCAATTTAAACAGCGCACTGCTTCAAAGCGAAATTAACTTTTTACACATAGTTTCAATCTCTTTGATTATTAGCCTTTGAAGTTGCTTGTCGCTGGTAAAGCATATGCATTTTATATGTAGGTGTAGAATATGAAGCATACTTAATTTGTTATTTATTATACAATATACAGCGAGACACATGATTGATCGCTTATAGATACCCATAGACAATGAAAGGGTTAATAACAAATCAATTGCAGAATTAGAAATTGACGAACCATAAAGAAGATAAGGCAGGAAGGTAAAAAAGATTCGTATGGAAAGCTCAGAGTTTTAATTCATAATGCTATTAGTTCATAACTTATAAGCGTTTAAAGATTCCCGGCCATCTGTGAAATTGTTTCTAAAGAAAATGTGACACAGACAGAAGACCAGTTCTGCTCCATTTTGGACTATTATTTTTACAACGCCAGGAATATTCGAAGGAATTCGACGATCATTAATTCCACGAATGAAAGACTGCATTTTTGCAGAAGGAAGAAATCTCGAACGTTCATTGCAACTGACATGAAACAATTAATAAAAATATTTGCACTTGCTTATAACTGCTTGTAAATTTTTACAGCTCTACGATAAAACATTTTCGAAAATGAGTTGACACGAACATTTTCTACTTTTTAATGTCATTAAGGGGTGTCCCTAATTAGAATATAAAAAAAAAATAGATTTTTTTTATTGCATAAATCGATAGATAAACTATCTAAGAATATGTTTCCAAAGATATAAAGCCGAAAGCAGACGCGCGTCGAGCGGCTTTTGTGTTCTTTCTGTTCAGAATTTCATACCTAAAAAAAAGTTGAAGGAACGTTAAATACCATTATAATCCATGGTTGTATCTAGTTAAGTTTTTATGTGTCTAATAGAGCCATAAATGTGTATGTAATTAGATTATCGTGTATGTGCGGTCGGAGTGAAATTAATTCAATCCGTTAATAAACATAATAAACTATTATGGTTTGGCCATTAGAAGGAACGTGGATTCTGTCCAAAAGATGAAATCAATTAAAATCTTTCGAGCATTCCGATCGATCGATTAATGAAGAAGTTAAGAAACACATTCGCCCAATTTATGAAGATCTCTCAAACCATAACCTTTTAACGCAATGCTTAGGGGGTTATACTCAAAATTCCAATGAGTCGATCAATTGAACAATTTGGTTCATCACTCCAAAACACCTTAATTCGGGCCAAAAGATTGTTGAAATTGCTGCCTACATGGCTGCAGGTCTGTTCAACGAAGGGTATTCAGCGATTTTGAGTATCATGCAGTTGCTTAAGTTGAGTATAGACCTGCAGTGCAAAATGTTTGCTGATATTGCTGATGAGGTTGCTGACACGCAACGGATCGAGAGACAGAACAAGCGCCAGGAATTTAGCAGTAAAGTGGCTCGTAGACTCGATGAAATGCATCAAAATGAGGCTTTTGAAGAAGTAGAAGAATTGTTATATGGACCAGGAATAGATGATTAGCAGATTATCAACGTAAGTAATTAAAAATTGATATTTTTTCCTATTGAAAACTTTGAAACGCGTTTTCTCCAGTTTTTATTTTCACGATTTCTGTAAATTGGCAGGCGTCATAGCAAAAAAGCTAAACGACTTATTTAATTGAACCAAAATTCATTTTCTTCAGTATTAAAGTCTCTTCTATATGAACTAAAAAATTTCGTCAAATAGTTTATTTAAATAATTTTTATAGCGCCTTAAAGTTTACTTTTTTCTCTTCAAAAACACATTTTTTCTTTAAACCCGTCAAAATTTTTAATTTCACACTATTTTCTCCCTTTGAGTAGTTCATCTAGAAGAAAAATATATAATAATTTAATTCTCTTTTGGTTTTTTTTTCAGTCAAGAATTACGAGGTGGATCTTTCCCGCCGGTTAAAGACTGCAGCGACAACACGTCCATAAAATACGCTTAGAAATCTACTATAATTTTCTTCTTCTTTCTTTCTATAAAATATATATAAAAGCATACCTCAAAATTCAATAACATCACTTCTTTCTTTCCCTTCCAAAAAAATAAAAAAAAAACGCTATTTTAGAACGCTCTAATTCGGAACACCCCCTTAACGCAAGTTTCCTCCCGATCTTACACAGCGTTACTCTCCTTTCAATATTTCATATATCGAGTATTTTATATTTTCCACTATTTGTTACATAGATCTGGAACACGAATCATACTTCATTTGCTACATATTATCGTAATAGATGCAGCGAGCAACATGGTTGAACGAACGTCTCATCGACGCTCGTAATAGACAGCGAAAAGGTTAATAACAAGCCGGACTACAGAATTCGAAATGAAGGAACGTTATATCTGAAATCACAAGCAACAGATGGTAAGGAGAAACGATCGAAGGAATGCATTGTTTATCCTGCCCGTGTCCAGCGACGTGTTACGGGCTGGCGCCATGATTCTCGCTAGCTGGGCAATTTTAGCGAAGTTTCGTGGAGCTAATGGAACGAAGATGGAATGTTGGCACGGTTCCGAGAGAGCGAAGGTGACGCGTTCCAGCGTGTCCTCGGACCACGATGTGAAACAACTCGAGGACGGAAACATCGTCTACGGCGACTTGTTTTTGGAAATACGACGAAGGGTTCGCGGGAGGCTAGAATCCACTCGTTGCTCGCGTGTTCTACGTCGATCGTGCTTTATGCAATCCCCACTTGGTATTTTCGAGCGATACGAACAGAGTTTTGCAAGCAGAGTTCTTGAGCAAACTTGCGGAGGGAGAAAGGACGCGAATTCGACGGAAGAAGAACGTGACCATTGGAATATGGTTCTAAGAATAATTATGCCAAGATATATACGTGTTTAGAATGAAATGACAAGTGAGAATTTTTATCGTCTTTGATGTTGATCTTTCCGATACCGATCATTTCCATTCCTTTAATTTTAGCATTGATCGTAAATTTAGTAACATAGTTCCCTACAGTGGCTAATACTGGTCCAAGGAATACATATTTGATTATTATTTTATCGACACGCGTTATGTCTATTTTTCTCCTATCCAGCGGATCTAACAGGTTCTTCTCTTTTCTAGCTATTTCGTGCTTAAATATTCATGTTCAGTCAGAACGTGGTATTAAAACTTTTTTCGGATCTAACAGGTTCCTTCCGTTTTTAAATATTCGTGTTTAAATATTCAGCCTCAGTCACAGCGTGGTGTTAAAATTAAAAAAACTGACGGTCCCGTTTCTGTTCCTACGGATCTTTGTATATTTACGTTCGTTTTGTTCGTATTAGAAAATGAATAGAATTCGCTAATGAGTGTCACGCACAGAGTTTAGAAACCGACGAAGGATAATTTTAGCCTACGATAGCCCTTCGCGTATAGATATGATAAACAGGGTGAGATACGTGCAATCGACATAGAACATCGACCCCAGTCAGGACCACCCACTACTAAAGCAAATCTATTTTCCATTCCATAGAGGAGCAGTTCAGTTTTCCAAAAGTTGGACGAGTAATGGTTGACATACTTCAGGTTCGAAGTTGTCCAATTATAAACGCACAATTATGTGACCAGTTTTCAACATTTCCATTGTCACTGACGTCAATGGATTCATCGTTGAAAATAGCCTTGGCACATCTTCGAAATCTTTTGTCGTGGCTCGACATAAAAATGTCTCAATGAAAAAAAACATCGAGTGAAATATGGTTCCTTAGAAACCAAGTTGCATTAATATCGATGTATCGTAGAACGTTTAAACGTTAATATTTACAATTAGCCTTAACCGAGGATAGGGATAAGTACACAAGCTGTTCACGCTGTTGGTTATCAGCGTTTTTCTCGTAAATAAACGAAGAGTGTGAGGGAAAAATGAAAGCTGGAAAATATGAATGGTTCAAAAAGGATTATACGTTCACGATAGTATCTTTTTTCGCAAGCATAAAAATACATGTACATCTTGCTTGACTATGTTTCAAATGAAAATCTTCCTCTCTTTTGCGTACATCGAATCCTCTCGTCATTCCACGAAAAAAGAAAATATTATCCTAACGTATTATGGTCGAAAACTGATTACTTTAGAACATATTTTGCCTTTAATTTTGTAAAATATCACATGAGAAAACAGGGAACGACGTAACGCAATATTCTTGTATTTATGTTTTCCCCATCTTACATACGACAGATTCATTTAAAACATAAAAGCGCACGTGCATCTTTGCACCTGCGAAAAGAATGTCGTGAATACTTAATTCCCTTTGCAATATTTTTCCTCATACTTATCGCGTGCGAGAAAAGCCTTGGGAATTAATAGCTTTGGACACCCTGTATAATTGAGTAATTATTTTTCCGTCTAATTACTCGTATATACCAACAATAAATAACTATAGTCATATTGTAGCTCTATTTGAGTTACTAATTGTAATTATTCTTGTAATCTTCCCAAGTGGTACGCTTATCTCTATTTATATATATATATCAAATTTAATTATTCTTACAATCTACTACAAAAGGCATCAAATAAACAATAATCGTAATCTTGGTTTAAGAAACGATTATGGTTACGCTTACTATCATTCAATTACTGATTACAGTGTTCCTTATCATCGTTCTCAATGATTATTATCATTCATATTCTATGAACAATACTTATGGTCACACGTAAAATTCTTCTTCAATGAAAAGTTCATCACATCGAACATTCGACAGCGGATACGTACACAGGCTTTAGGAAAGAGTAAGAGCGTTGTAAAAATAGCCATTGATTCACAGTCGTTGCTTTTATTGCTGCAGTGAGCAAGCAGGATTGTTCACGTGCGATGAACATCTGTATTTGGCAAACGATATCATCGTCGAACGGAAGCAGTGACGTAGGCGAGTCGCGAGCGACCTTCCGGAAATAAATCGGTCACAGTAGCATCATCCGAAAAGCATTTTGGTCTCATTAACCTTCCGCTGCGATGAAAAACGATCTATGAGGATCACCGCGGGCTTTGGGCATACGCGCGCGCGCGGACAAAGCGATCCGATCGGACAAACCGCAGGAAATCGTTGAATATTTCTGGAACGAGATTCACGTAAACAAGCGTCAAACATTTTCGTGCTCTCCACGATTTGTTTGTTTTTTTATATAAAAGCAGTAATTTTCGAAGGAAATGGTCCCTAGTTAATTTCGAAATTATTAAAAATTTCAGCAAGATTTGTATCTTGAAGCACCGTTGTGGTTGACATCCGAGATTAGATCAGTTATTTCTACATTGATTTGATCTGTGAGCTGAGAGATCTTCGCCTGAATCGATTTTGTATCGCGCACCAGATGATTCTTGATCTTCTAATGAACATGCAAACTACTCTGGTACTTTGATATTTAAACTTTGGAAATCTATGTAGCATGGAATTTGTGTCTCATCTATAAAAAAAAAAAAAAAAGGGAAAAAAAAGAAAATGTAGAGAATCCGTATAAGATTTGATTTTATATCACTTTATCTTGATAAAGATAAACCCTTTCTGATAAACTCTTCTTTCCTGTTTTTACATTTCTCGTGTAGTGGCATGTTTATAATGCAGTGAATCATGCCGCGAATAATCCGTCTAAAGACTAAACGAACGATCAGCTGTACGAGACGAGACGGCAGTGAGAATCCAAAGCTGAGCGTACAGAGAACAGCATGCACGTTTAATATCCACACGCGACACACGTCGGGGTATATTTTAGCCGAAGAGGCCGTTGGTCTGGCTCTAAATACAGAAGAGAATGTTCAACGCGATTTGGGCGACGATTAAAACCGCCCAGCGAGGTGTTCGACCGAACGGAAGGGTTCAAGAACGACGAAGACACACGACTATTTCTGTCTCGAAGTATCATCGGTACAATATAGTCTGACAAGAAACTCGAGGGTTATGTGGTTGATCGATGTCGATCGATCTGATCTTAAGTCTCGTTCGAATTAATCAAGCTAGCTAACGATAACGTTAACCAACCTTCTGTTAACGCATTTCATTTGCAAATTTTTCCCATCAATTTACATTCTCCAATTCTGTCTTGCACAGCCTCGTTCAATATCTTCTCCACGCTATTCCTCTCATCTAGATTCTATAATTTTATGAAATTTAAAGAAATCGAAATATGTACGACATTAAAAAGACAAAAATTCAAACGACACAAAGCAACTTGGAACTCTGCAAACGGGCTAATCGACCCATTTGAATTTTATCGTATTCCCATACATAAAGTTTTACTATGTTACAATTAATAACATTCAACTTTCTTGTTTCATCAGCAGCTTCGAATCTTACCAAATGATATATTCGAATTTCAAGATGGCTTTTATTTAAATCGTTTCAGCTCAACATTTCCTTTCACCTCTGACATCCATCTCGTTAATTAGCATTTTCCTCCATGCACGTCGCAACAATAACCGCGTACACCGTAATATACCTAACTATCGGCCGATCAATGAAGCGGCAAGAAGCGTTTTGGGATAACAATGACGCAAAGGAAACGATCAACGTGGGTTAGGCCGCAACATCGCGTGACAACGGTGCAACGGTAGATCCGGAAACAAGTAGAACAACTAGAAGAAGGTGTGGCAGACTGTGTACAATCTATGAGGTGCGTATCTTTCATAGTCAATATCGAGCAATTTGAGTTTGTGCCTATTCTGTAATAAAAAATGATCGACAACGGAGGAGTGGGGAATCGGTACCTCCGGGTCCTGGATCTGCTCGGAATCCGCCGATGTGCTCGACGTCTTCAGGATGCTGTACAGCTTTACGTAGGGGGCCTTGATCAGCTGTTAGCCAATATAATCGGCCGTTTTTAGCGGTTTCATTAACTGGATTTCCACCTGGTTCCCTCGATACTCGCATCGAAAACTATTTCACATTCCTTGTACACTTTTCTCGACTCCTTAAGCTTTCATTTTGCAAGTTGGAATTAAGTCCAGGAATTCCCTTGAATTTGCTCAAATTGTTGTCGAAATTTATTTGAAAAGCTTGCTCTCGCGAGTTTCGAACATAGGAAAACATAAAATAAAGAAAAATTACTCTTAATAATATAGAAACAGTTCTGAACATTTCTGAGGAGCTCTCGAGTCATTTTTAGATAATTCACGTCGAACGTATATAGACCTTTTCTTCAGAAATGCACAGATTTTTAAATGAAAAAGAAATTCTTGCTGATAGAAGCGTAGATAGTTCTGAAAAGCTCTCGACAGTTTGCAAGCTACTTCTCAATTACTCCACGCGAATAAAAATGTACTGCACAGTTCTGAAAAAGTTTCAAGAGTTTTCCGACTGTTCTCCGGTTATCAACATCGATGCAAGGATCGAGGGTGCACTGGAAGCACTAACGCTAACTTTTTCTTGGTTTAGACAAAATGAAAACTAAAAGAAAAAAAGAACCGATCGGCCAGAAAAAAAGAAAAGCTCGAAGGAGATATGCGAAAAAACAATCGATATGGTGCTCGGAACCGATGGACGGAATCCAATGATGACGACGATGATAACTTCGTGCGTGAACGTGACGCGAGAAAACATGAAGAAACGTGAAGTGGAAATGAGAAGACGAAGCTGTGCACAGCGTTACGAGCAACCAATCGATAAATATTTAAGATGACGATGACAACGAAAAAAGGAAACGAAAGAAACACAAGTGCGAACGTGAGGAACAAAATTCTAGAAGAGAATGTTTCAGTGTGTTAACGCAGTTAACACGACCGTTCGACAAATCAAACTATGGCTATGCTTGACAACGACGAACGAGTGCATCGAACCTGGGTGCAGAGGACTCGTAGCTCGCGAGATGAGTCAAAGAAAATACGAAATTATTGCGAAGATGCTGATATCGTGATAAACGAGGATAAAATCAAGTACGTATGTGTCTGTATGAGTTGATTCGATGGTTGATTACACGTAATCACGCTGAACGATTGAGTCTTATAATGTGTTCTACGAGATAAGATTCTAAAGACTGAATAAGATTGTATTATATTTCGAAGGGAAAACCTGCTCGAAAATTTGAAGAGTGCTTGTAGAAAACACTTGGCAAGTGCCAAGAAACAAGTTTCTCAGCAGGAAAAGGAAACCGATGCATTGATATAGTCCAAATTCAGGAAAAAGAGAAGCGTATCTGTAGAAAAGTCTGTACGTGCCATCTTTTATTTGTAAAGAAAACTCGGTGTTCAATTCATTCAAATAGGTGGCATAGACAAAAGCCAAACAACAATTAACTAAAGTTTATTGGTACTTATATTCTTCTCTGTAGAGGTGACGTTGTGGCAGCATCTTCTAGCACTTAGGTCAATAGCCATTTAGGAAGATTAAAATAGCACATAAATTCTATACTACAGTATTCTCGTCGGTATGTAAGACATTCTCCAATAAAACATCAAAGTTTTTCAATTTTCGCATTTACAGTATCTTCTACAAGGACTTTTCAATTATGTTGTATATTCCACTTTAAAGAAGGTAGGACAATTTGTGATGAAAATTGTCAAACTATTAATGTATATAACAAATTAAAGATTTGAAAAAGAAATAGCAGGTGAAAGGTGAATGTTCTTTGGCTCGACTTGAGTGTTTTCTGCAAATGACTAATACAAGATCTCATCAAAGATTGACATATGTCATATACAACAATCTACAGAAATATCCCATAAGCTATAAAAAAGAAAGAAATAATAATAAAATTATACAACCAAGTTAAGTGATCGGATTCAAACCTTGACATCTTCAAGGAACCGACTTAATTAATTAATCCTTCATCCTAACTACAAAAAAGTTTTCCTGAATAAACTTCGCAAAAGTGCAAAATTAACTTCACAAACGTTCAGCGTGTCAACGTATAACGAGAAAATAAGATCGTCGCCGTCGATGACCAATTAGGCGAGAAAAGTTTTAAAATCGAGTCACTTACCTCCCATGATTCCCTCGTCAGCTCAGAGATCTCATCGCTGTCTTGACGAGATTTTTCTTCCTCGGTAGTTTCCCCGGCTGTTCCAGCTTCATGCGGCGATAATTCAGGCGATAGATCTGTGTCAGTGTCCAGCAAGACGTATCCTCGTTCCCGCCAATAATTCTCGTCGAGTTCTCCATAAAGCGACGGCACCCACGCATGGATAAACCTGTAGAGGTCGTCCACCCTGCAAACACCAAGAACACGCTTAGTATTAATTAGCGACGCTCATTCAGCTAGTTTCTTTTCTATTCTGCGAGAGTTCACCTCGTTCCCTTGCGTGCACTTATCAGGCAAACGTACACGATTACGAATACTCTTATCGCACTGATTTGATAACAATAATCGGTAACGTAATATCGGTTGTAATTTTCAATAAACGTTATGTCGTGTTTTAAAGCCTATTATGAAGCGAGATTACGCAAATGGATGTTTGTCCATTGATTTCTCAAATTAAATTTCAATTCTTTTTATCCGAATAAATTGTTTACCGGATAGTTTAAGGTAACCCAAGGTAACTTTTTCGTTCAATTTTTTGATACGTGAATGACTTCATAGCTTTGACCAACAGTGTAAATAAATGAACATTTACAATTAACACGATATTCTTAGCTATCTATATCTAACCATAAGAAATACATTGAGTTACCCAGTCACTCAAACATTACAAGTAAAAGAGAAATCGATTTCACCAGTTTACTACCTTCGATTAACGAACGGTATAATGTTCTGCACAGTATTTGAGAGATTCTGGTTGTAAACGAAGTTCACCACGTTGCTGACACTACTCAATCCCCAATTCATTTTGCTGTCTCGTAAGGTACGGTACTCGTTCGCTCGATACAGTCGTCTCTCAAATTCAATTTTCTTTAACAGATATCAAGACCGTACGAGGACATTTCCTATTTCCTTCAATGACCACGTGGTTCTTCTTTCGCACACCTTCAGCGTGATTTCAGTTCCAACGAAGTTCCAAAGTTTCGCGTTATATAATTCTCTTTAAATCAACACATTTATAGACACCGAAATAGTTTCGTGAATTTCGAGAATTTCGCATTAAACCACTCGGCTGTCGTTTAAAACTATTTCGAAAAATATCGCAAATTGTAACACTCGGAAATATTGTTAGACCGATACGCTTTTGAACACTGAACCGGCTTCACAAATTTGATTAACTTTGCGTCAAACGATTCGATTATTCTTTGAAACCAACACCGAACTACTCCGATAAATCTTGTATGTTTTGCTTGCAATAACTTGGTTATTTCTTGAAACTTGCTTGCAGAATCACGACAGGTTGCACCGCTGAAGAACAAAGCGATTGTGATGCAACCAACGAGGATACCACAGAGACACTTGTTAGAATCACGTCGCTTGACTGAACAAGAATTAGACGAGTGAATCACGCAGGAATTATATATATTTATTACGATTAGCCAGTACGATGACGTAAACTTGTTGCAGCTGGTGCAAAATTTAACTGATTTTTTAAAGGCGTAGCCGTCACGGAGTCGCGATATCGCAAGTTACACGTAGTCCAGATGTTATTTCTACGAAACGTATGAATTAAAAGAGAGAAGGCTAACAAGTGTGGGACACAGTCGGTTCCAAGTGAATTTTTGTACTGCGTACAAAAGTGTTTTATCTGTTTGACATTGTCCGTCATTGTTCAAAGCAGGTCGATTAGGTATATCATTATCACCTGTCTGTTATCGCGGCGTCCAACTGTTGCTACAATAACCATTGTCTAATGTTTCAAAAGCGTTTTACGTAAAATAAGATCATTTCGATCATTAGAAATTAGCATGAGTTATTAATTGCTGTCATAAACAAACAAACAAAATTTTACTTGAAGTTCAATGCGGAATTGAAAAACAAATAGCTTCTTATCTTACTGCTCTTATTATCAAAACCACAGAGTATTAACAGATTTCAAGGACAGCGATTATTATCGAAAAATTGGCGCTACAAGCTTCTCAATTTATATTTCAATTTATATTGCACGTAGAAATTATTATTATCCAACAAAGTGTCACGTCTCTTTTTACCTATCGCCACTGTTACGTGCTACGCTTACAAAATTATATTAACATTCTCAAAATCGAATTCTTTTTAGTCGATGAGGAAAGACTATCTCTTATTAATTACTTTCTGTACACGATTGAGTCTACTTTATTCGCTTCTAATTTACAAGAAAGCTCCTAAATCTTAGAAATACGATCTACGTAACTACTAAATCCCAAATCTCGCAATCTACAAGGAAAGCTTAAATCCTTGACCTTTCCCAATCTACAAGAAACTCTTAAATTCTTAATTTCTGTCTGTCAGTCTGTCTGTCTGTCTCTCTCTCTCTTTGTCTCACTGAACCTGAAAAAATACAAGAAGAATTCCTAAATTCAGAAACGACAATCATACGCGTAAAAAATTCCACAAACTGCCGTGCATTTCTGGTCTCGAGAGAAGTGTTCTTTTCTAAATAAGCCTACCGCAATCAGAAGATAAGAGAACCGCCCATCATCTTGTATTTATTATTCTCGTTTTATCACGCAAGTTCGTCCATCGGAAGACCGCTTTGTACACAATCAGGTAACAGGAAACAACTTGAATATCTGTCTATCTAAGATGATGAAGCAAGGGATTAACGTAAAACGTCGTTCTTACATCTTTTTCGTTCGCGATTCCATTTCGTCTGAGACAATTGTACAGGAACCTAGTTATATAAAATGAAATAAAATGGCACATGAAATAAATATACGAAGAAAGCTTTAATCGGTAACAAATCAAACAGGTTTGATTTTAAACGATTCTTTGTCACATTATATCATATATTAGAACAAATCCACGGCATATTGACGAGATAGATGTGGTTGTTTTTTTATTTGCATAAAGAATTAAATCTTGGCTGTATATCTGATACAACAGAGCAATCTTTTTAAACGTTTTTTAAAATTAATATTTTGATTTCACGATAGACGACGATGAAGACGTTGTTTAGCCATAGACACATAGTAAAAATGGTATAAACGCGTTTAAGACAATTTTAGAAACAGCTGGAAATTCTGTCCTGATTCCAAGCAAAAACCAGTTTAAACGATTTTTTTAAAGAGCTGGTGTTTTATAATCATGTCGATTAGTAATTCAGTGAATTCTTCGGGATCTTTTGATGACAAGTGATCGACATTTTTTATTTCACTGCTATGCGACAATTGTAAATATTTTCACGATCCATAATTCAGGAAGCTCTGCTCTAGACGACGTTTCAGATCAAAAGTAAAACTGCCAGTTGCGCGGAATGAAAATACGCTTCTGTGTCGTGTTACCTAATTTCCTAATCACGTGACGGCTACCAGACACTGTTCTTTCGATTTATCCCTACCGTGCAACACATAGTAATGCTATTATAGTACACAAAACGTTCGCCAGGTCAGAAACACACGTGTAACGCGATGCGGAATAGTTGTATGTTAGAACGCCATTTATTTTAATGTTTATCGTCCTAATCTCCCGTATTTTTATGCAAATTTATATAACTGTTGATACAGTGCAAGAAGGGAAAGCCACAAGCCTAAGTTTAAGAGATTTGTTTCATTGATTAAGTATCATAGCGTGTACTTAACTTTCGAGATTTTATATATTTTCATGCATTACGTGCTTTTACGTGAATTTTTACACACACACAAAAAGAAGAAAAAATTCTCGTGCTTGGCATAAACATCCGCAGTTTATTTACAATAACATTATTCAATTGTAATCCACGCGTTCCTGTTCGCTGGAGGATTTGATTCCAACCCACGTATTATTAAATGTTTACTCTTCGTTGTTGTTAAACATGAACAACGCTAATTATAGAAAGAGCGAGTGAAATTAAAAGTTGAAGTCGTAATTTTCAAGAACGTCCGAGGAACTTAATTACATAACGTCCAAGGATAACTTGCTTATACATATAACAATAGTTCACTGATTTTCTTTACCAAGTCTCATTTTTCGCTTAAGTAATAATCGTTCACGTCCAGGTAAGTGAATTCTAGAACTATCAACATTTTGATTCGATGGATGGAGTTCAGATAAGTAGAGTACCTAAACTGTATACACAGTGACGAATAAAAGAAAGTTTAGAAGACATAATTTTACAAAACGAGAAGAAGAAGGAAGAGAAAAAGGAAAAAGAAAAATGAGAAATGAGGATGTCGTACAAGTATCTAACATGTAAATAATTTTTATCGTCACGATGACAAATGCTTAGTACGAAAGTTACAAATACTCAAGTGCGTAAATTCCAATTTTTAAATTCCTTTCGCTCGCTGCTGTAACTATAAGAAGGGAAACGTGATTTTCGCACGGAATAGAAACGATTTTTCGAACGATTCGAGCACACGGCGTGATTCCGTCGCGTTTTCTTCGCCAGACTAATATCGCGAACGCTAGCACGCAGAGGAAAAGTTACGAGCGTTAGAAGCATTCGATGATACGCTGAACACGTCACGTGATAACTCGCACTCTGTCCGCGTGCACCGTGCACACTTTTTTATTATCCAGAAGTAATCAACGCGGTATTTAATCTCACACACTTCCACACATCTATCTATTTTACTCAATGTACTTGCTAAACATAAAATGAAAAATTTATGGATTAACTAATTACTACTAATTTAATAACTCGATGTTTTATCTATAATGTTGCAGAAAAACAGTGTGTCAGCTGCATTTGATTATAGCGAATGAAAATTTAAGAGTATTTGATATTTTGTCGTATAAAAAACGGTATATCTAATATGCGATTGATAATACGCGATGAGAAAAAGTTTGCTGAATTCAATCATCAAGTTATCAGAGTAGAAATAAACTATTCGTGCGATCGAATAAAAATTTGCCAACCATAGTAATCTGCAAAGAAGCTGTATATGTTTATACGCTTTACCTAATCAGATAACGACATAAATAGATTTAACGCAACGACCACAGATTACATATCGCTAAATCAGATTAAGGTTTCAATTAAACTTTACGTTCTTTTTCGTTTACTAAAGTCAGAGCGAAATTAAAATATACAAATTCCGGTTTAAAAATCATCGTCACTAAATTTGGAATATTGGCAATTCTCGAGAAAAGATCGCGTTAACGCTTCTTTTTTTAAGAATTTTATTAGCGCGAAAGCATCCGCTAGTCCAAACAGCTCGGATCAATAAAACGAAACGCGGCGAACGTGGGAGAACATTGAACGTTTCACGATGTTGACAAACGTAAAAGCGATCGTATAAATAGCGAACGCGATGGCTGTCTCGAGATCTATTTTGCGATCTCTTGCAGCTGACCACGTGCCCCGCTCGTAATTTTTGGCCGTGCTATCTCGCGATACGTTTAAATTTTCAAAAATAACGCGTTGCCCGATTTCGCAATTATCTTCGTTCCGTTCGTTCGGCAAAGTTGTTCGAGAATATTTCATAGCGGTGGAGCGATTAATTTATCGTCACTTCCGTTGCCCAAGGCTCCTTCCGTGAAATCGACGATGGTAGAGAGAAATGGCAAGAATAGAGAAGGATGGGAAACAGATCTTTAAGAAACGATTCGCGAGAGATGATTTACGAGGAACGAAATTTCTCTTGAAAATCCAAGATCCTACGATTTTCGGTATTCACAACGTATACTGAGATTTTTCGTGTCTCGCGCTTGCATAATGAATGAGGTTGAATATTTCACAGAGAATCTTGTTTTAACTCTACAACTATGGCTCTAACACTAAATAATGCGTTGTAGGATTTTCCTGCGATTACTCGGAACAGATGTTCTTGGCACGATTAATGCATTTTGTTATACGTATTTTTCATCATACTACCTTAATTAAATCATCTATGTACGATAAATATTAATCAAGCGATTAAAGATAGAAATCTTATAATGAAGTTCACAATTTATAATTGATGTAATATTTGTATTAATTGTTTGAACATTTAAAAATGACTAAAGATAGAATTTTTGGAATAAAGTTAACTTTTGTAAAAAGATCTGGAAAATTACAGGTGTTATGATGTTTGGAAGAAACTTCTGTTTTATTTACCTGTTACGCGGTATGCTGAACCAGTATTCTGGCCGCAGCTTCTTCTTGCCATAGCTCATAATAGGCGTCGAGCGAGGAATCTTCTTATCTTTGGGCCTTCCTGTTCGCAGCCTGAGGTACAGTGGAGGATCCTCGCAAGAATGGGCTGGTCGTGGTATAAGCTCTACATAACGCGACAGAACAATTCATTATAAAACACAGTCCTCTTATCTCTGGAATTAATTATTTTACTGATTCCTTTGATATTCTCTTAAATATACGATAATAGATAGATACACGCGTTTGCGACTTTTCTAATGAATCTTCCGACAAGACACACAATATTTAGATACCATTAAATACATTCCCTTCAAATAAAAAAAAAATAAGTAGAAAAAAATAAGGGTCATACAAGAAGCTCGTCATTGAAGAATATTTTAAAAAGCATCGCATTAAATATCGCAGACAATATTATCGGAAAAATTTCTTTTTGTATAAAGATTGTTATTTATATATTATAAAAATGGGATCGTAAGACAAACGTACAAATCAGAACACGGTACAGTTAGAAACACGAAGAAAACGGGCACAACATCGCAGGAGAGCAAAATTACGTGATAAACAGCGTGAAAAAACCGGAACCACATCTAAACGATGATGGACAAATTTCGAGTATACTGGCGACGTGAAAATTACATAGATTACATATTTAGAGAAATAAGTGCATTCGTGTGCAGGTGCAGTGGCAGAAACGAAACGGAAGGTGTGAGTGAAAAGTTAAAAAATGTTTTAATTCTCGAGGGACAAGACAGGTAATCGTCGATGGTGCGACAAGAAATTCAAATTGCATGATATAATTGGAGGTGGGGAAAAAAAAATGTTGCACAAAGAAAAAGAACGTGTCGAACAGGTGACAACGAAATAAATAACGTAAATTAATATAACGTTCTGTGGAGATATGGTGATTTATACGAAAAGGGATATAAAAGCAAGCTAATACAGTATGAACCTACCGAGGCCTTCGAGTTCGGGAAAATTAGGTGCTTGGACTAGAGAGGGACAACAAAACATATGACATTACTGCATTAGTATGAATTCATTGGCAGACGATCGTGAAACCTATTCTGCTGCTTCATAATAACTTTAAGTTTAATTATATTTAATTCGCAATTTATTCATAGAAGTTTAAGCTACTATTATATTATATTTTATTTTTAACAGTATAGAAGACCTTTATTTTGTAAACATTATATTCTTTAAATAGATGCAGCAGAAAGGGTTTCAAAATCCTGAAGACATAATAATGTTCCTCGTTTAAAATTAACGATAACGAGGTTAAGAATGAAGGGACTCGAGTCTAAACTCTGTGACCAAAAAGTAAAAGAGACAGTGACAGAGTCCAAACCCGTACGATCATGGTAGAATCGGTGTTCCTCGAATCTGTGTCAGGTATTTAAAATACTTGGAACGATATCAATACGATATTGTTTCTTCGAAACGGTGGCACAGATTCGTGGAACAACATTCACGGGTAATGACACACCGAATACAAGATGTAAAAACTGGTAATGACAAACGAGTAAAATTTGAAAACCATACAGAATAATATTGAAACTACGTTAAACTCGTAATAATGTAACATAAGCGCATTTGGTTAGATATAATCATTGTCCTTTCCTTTAGTCTGTATTGGCGATAAGAGTTTGGTGTGAAGAGAGAGATATACATGTAGTCGAAATCGAATCCAAAGGCGCTCAAAAATTCGAAGAAAAGGATAATAAATGCACTAGCAAAATAACATCGTTTAAGAAGCCGTCTATACATACGAGCGAGTGCAGTGCGTGGAATGTAATCCCGTTTGCCATCATTTAATCGCCGTTTTTGTTTTTTCATGTATTCGCGGCTATGTGTAGTTAATTATAGAGTTATCGATCCCTTGAAAGGGTGTTTCTTTGTTGACGTAATCTCTTGCGCGCAAACTACCTAACAATAATAACACGATCAAAAAATAGCTATTCCATAACAGAAATAATCATTTCTTTAAAACGGTCGACCAACAAAACGAAACACCCAGTAAAGGACTGAAAAAGATACTTTGCGTGAGCGGAGTCTGCCACAGTATATCTTACACTCATCGAGTTAATCATTCCGAAAAGAGATATATATATATATATATGTATAGATTGAAATATATCGTGTTCCATGAAGAAACTGATCGAGTTCCGGGACACTTACTGTCGAAACTGACGAACAGTTCGGGCATATCTTCAACAGAGACCATGCTACGATAGTCCAATCGAGGTGCCGTGGCCAAGGTTTTGTTACTCCGGTTACTGTCCACACTGCTGCTACCTGACGATGTCAACGGTTGCTGTCTGATGAATGTGCCCACGGAAGACCGTCTGAAAGGAAACCATAAAATTACTAACGATTCTTTAAACATCTGAGAGATTGCGTTTCAAAATCACGAGTACACGAGATTCTCTGTTTCGTGTTCCCTGCAATTTCGAAGCAGTGTACACTGAGTAATATACATATTGCAACATGATAAATAGCGATTAAATCATGGGGAGACGATGACATTCAAGATAAATGTTAAAATTGTATCCAGCATGTATGTACGGCGAAATAAAGTCGGGTGGCTGCTCGGGGGTTCTAAAAACGCTGTGTTCGATTGATCGGTGAACCGTGTGTTGTCTGTAAGCGGTACTTGTAAAGCGGTATATATATATATATATATATTTTTTTTTTATTTGGTGTAGTTTCTGAAAAGATGGTGGGGCACGTTTACCTGAAAGCAAGAGAATAAAAGATGCTGGTCTTTCTCAATTTCGAGAAAGGCTTAACAGAAAATTAAAAACTCAATTGAAAGACAGGATAGATGAAAGACAACAAAGTATAAAGTGTCATACGTGTGAAGCTCGAATAAGTGGAACTTACGAGAAACTTGAATTAATTTCACGTCCTACGAAACAATAATTGTTCGTCGCTCAAAAAACTGGTAAGAAATGATCTTACACGTGAATCTCACGTACTTAATTATAGGAAAACAACAAGGAACAACAAACTAGACATCTAAGAAGATAAACGTTCAATGAAATTAATATAAAATTCAACAGCCCAATCAGAGATAAAAAGAGTAAGAAAAAGATAGAGCAAGAGAAAGGGGAGAGAGAGAGAGAGAGAGAGAGAGAAAGAGAGAGAGAAAAAGAGCGAAAGAGAGCGGAACAACAGTGGGCAAATACGAAAGAAAAATTATAAGGAGAAAGTGGATTTTAACGTGGATACATTATAAGTTGCTGGTTCATGACCGGGCCCAAACTCACCCCATAAGCCCTCCTGGACCAGGTGAAATCTGAGGGTTGCTGGTGTCCTGGGAGAGAGAGGAGGCGGTAAGCGGAGGTGTTCCTCCGGCTCTACCGCCCCCACCGCTCTCTTCGCTGGGAGTTTTAGCAAACAGGCCCGAGCTAAAGTCACTCACCAGGTTGATCGGCGAGCTTATATCCACCACCATTACATATTCTTTGTTAGTCACATTGGAAACCATAGTTAAGCTTTATGTTTAACACAGATTTACCATCACAGTCTGATTGGTCATACTGGTCTCAAAATAGCGCAAAAAATAGCCAATATCCTTAAAATCCTTTTGAGCCATAACTTTCTTCTTTATTTACGTAACTACTAAGTAGAATTAATCGCTAAAGATCATCCCAGGATAAGTTCTTATTTCGTGAGTGAAATCTCTTGGGTGAATGTATTTTTTACCATTGATAGGTATATGCCTTCAACGACAAATTTATTGATAGCATTTCGTAAAAAATAAAATAAAAAGAAAAGGAAGAACAAAATTGAAAAAACGGACTATGATGGTATAAGGTTATCGAAGACAACGTCTGGAGTGATTATGAGTTGGAAATGTTACACGTGCCCATTCCTTTGATTCGTTTACTCCGTTTCGAAAAAAGGATTATCCCAAAAGGATTAAAATTCGAAAAAAGGATTATCCCAAAGCGCGTTTCGCAAATGCAATAAGCCGCTTGCATCTACGCGCAAGTTTCTAATTAATATTCTATATTATAATAAATGAGGGTATTCATAACAAAACTTGTTTTTCGAGATAAAAGTTTTACCAAGCTTGTGCGGCATCATATATGTGATTCTGTTTTGTTATGAATAACCTCAGATATGCTATAAATGTTACTTTAAGTTCTAAAAGATTTCAGCAGAAAGCAACCACATGAAAAATAAATGTTACACCACATAAGGAGGCCGGAACATTGAGAACCTTTCCTGTATATAGAAAGTATGCAAATTTCTTTTTCATTGAATTACTCATTCCTAACATACACGAATAGTAAAGTAAAGTATAAAAGCGTATTATATTAACTTATAAAAATTATTGTACCATATAAGTTACAAAAAAAATTCTTATAAAAATTTTATAAACTTAGCAGGGCTAAGTATTATCACCTTGAGAAAACTTTGCTGAAAACTGATGAATGATGAGAATCCGCGCTATTAGGAAGACTCGAAACTTTATCAGTTCCAGATTTACTTTCATCTTCCTTTTCGCCAGTTAACCCTTCCATCCATGATAAAGGATATGATAATCGTTTTAACATCTGAAACAAATTGCGGTAAGTATTAAAATAATATACAGATTACCTCAAAAAGATAACAAAGATATAAATTATAATATTACCTTATTCCTACGAGTCTCTTGTTTATCGTCGTCTTTATGTTCCTCATCTTTCTCAGGTTCCTCCGTATTATTACTGTCTAAGCTAAAAGATACAGAACTCGCCTTCTTCCTGCCGTTAATGGCAGGACCACTATCTAGCGAATCAGTTGTAACGTTCGTCGGAGCAATAGTAATAGGAGGGACCCAATCTGAAGATAAGACAATATCTGCGTCTGAATAAACTTTCTTTGTGGGGTTTGGTTGAACTACTGGGAAAGAGGGATTAGGGTCACGTATGTCAATACCAGAGTCGTGGCATGACAGTTTGACTAGAGATCCTTCTTCGCCTTCGGGTATCACCTTCGACTTCGCGGAGTCCACCTGTAAATATCAACATTTATTACATTTTGAACTTCGATTAAGAATAACATACTGAGTTTTAGTAATAAAGAGTAATTAATTTACTTTGTCAGAATTTAAAGAATCTTGTTGTTCATCCTCGATGGGCCATGGATATTGATCTTTACTAGGAACTGGCCAGTGATGGTCAAGCATAGAACGTCTACGCTCCTCTAATGTTCTACTTGCTTGACCACCACCGCTCACAGCTTTAGTCTCCTTCTCTTTCTCTTTCTCCTTCTCTTTTTCTTTGGTTGTCGTTGTATCTTCTTCCTATGAATCAAATAGACAAATGACTCAGTTTATTATCTGACAATTATCACATTACAAAAATGTAGTTAGTGTTTAATATTTAAATCTATGTACATTTTGAAGATTAGTAGGAGTAACGAGATCTCTCTCAAAGGCCTTTGGAAAAGCATCTCCATCTCTCTCAGCACAGCTGCATACATTCTCAGCATCATCCGCCGTTAATTCCGGAAAATTTTCTTCCTTTTCTGGTGACTGACACTTAATATTTTCAATTGGTGAAGGTTTCTTCATATAATAAATTTCCGGTTTCTTATCTAAGTTTCCAGATTCTGTGTGTCCAACTCGCATATGTGCAATATCATAATAAATTGCAGCATTCACTACAAATTCCATTGGTGCAATAACACCGTAAGATTCAGCTCCATGTTCAATTACAAGTGGATCAGAAACGTTAGGATCAAACATGACTGCATTTGGCGTAACTAGTAACACTCCACCAACAACACCCTGTGAATACAAAACAACAGTTTAGTAACAACATGAAGTCATTACAGAATGCTTTATGTTAAATGTAAATTGAATCATAAATCTTACCTGACCATCTGTAATGTGACGAACATTAATTTTCAAAAATCTTTCTTTAAATGGCTGTTCCTCCTCTTCTATCACTGTATTGGTAACACTAAGAGGTGTTTTCACTCTTTCATGGCTTGGTTTTGGTGACACTGGCCTCAAGTTGTCTAAAAGTTCTAGAAAGAAAAGTATGATGTTAAGTATTCAATTATTTTATTAAATACACAACATTTCTTATAGCTAAATAAAGCTTACCCATATTGAGAAAAAAGAAAGAAATTAAGTGGTCTGGTACCACTTCAATACTACAAGGAATGTAATAGTTATTTCATAGTATTTAATTATGAGAAATTTAAATCTTGTTTCACGTGATATAACCTTTAGGTAATAGTACTTGACGTATTACGAAGAACAAATAACAGCATGACAACAACATATTTTCTATGTTTACAGTAAAGTTAATTTTCATTGTTTCTTTTTCAACACCTGATAGGTTATGTTCGATATCTACCATAACGACATACGAAAGTCGTATACGACCGTGCGCCATATTCTTTCGTGACATCGTATTTATATCGTGACGCCGGTCAGCTGACGTCGTACTATATGTATACATACGTTGAATGACAAAAGAAATAAGCATAAAAATTAAGATATTAAATCGTGAAAGTTTGCAAAACCTTTATAAACATGCCAATAAATATACCACAATTGTTTTATTTCATATCAAATCATTCAAAGCATTGAAATCAATTATTTGCGAATAAGCATATGGAAATGAATAAACTAGCACTAGTTAATGAGTTACGTATAATTATATATACGACCTCAAACATTCTAACAAAAAAGAAACTACTAAATCGCAAAAAATACAATAAAAAATTTCACTAGGTTGAATTGTGGCTATCGACTAAAACGTTTATTAAGAGAGAGAAACGTAAAATGCGCGGGAAAAAGACTAAGATAATAAAAAACACATAGTTTTCTCTGAATATTGATTCACCATACAAATTTTGTTCTTACATACATTCGACTACGTAAAACTACACCACAATGAATGTATCTATAATTCTTCCCTTTTAAGTACATACATACTTTGTTTTTCTGACTTCATATCCAATCGTCGGTTCATTGGATTTTACGAACATCACATATTTGACAGGACTGTGTAAAGTGGCGCCATCGAATGGCCAACTAATGTTCTTTTCTCATCGCGAACTGCGACGTCTTAAAAACATCTTTAATATATTCGATATTTTGTGTGGTCAGCTTTCTTTAGAAGTTCATTTCACGCATGCTATTTTTAGTCTTCTATTACTACGTATGTATTTTGCAATAAAAACCGGCAACCTATCAAACACGCTTATAATTTCACCTATGATTAATGACCAATGGAAGTATAGTGGTTTAGTATTGATAATAAAGGCAATGAAATTTTACATTTTGAAGTAAATTCTAGAAACTACAAACGATTCAATTATGTTATTTGGCAAAAGATGGTGAAACCATGAAGGAGATAACATCTAACATGTATTCTAACACTATGAGTTTGAAAATTTCAGAAAAGTTTAAGATCTCAGCATGTGACCAGTTAGCAAAACAGGCACTATGGCCAGAAAATTGTGAAAAATGATGGGCGAGGATACGCGGCGGTCAGAGAAGAAAGAGCAGGAGGCTGGCAAGAAGATACAGTACTGTATGTAGATAAATAAATAGTATACGAGTACATGTATACCTATATTGCGGATGTACGTTATTTGTATGATTTTCAGTGGCCACTGGCTGAACAAATTTTTCTGCAACTTTTTCGTGAAAATTTACAAAATTATCGTGCTATTTTTAATCCCTAGTCCGCATAATTTTGCGAGCTATTGCACATGGTAGGTGCAATGATTCTCACAACAAACGTACTCGTATCAAAACGTTGAATCGTGCAGCGAATAATGAGAAAGAAAAATTCGATAAATCGAAAGGAAAATTGGCGCTAACGTGTTTCTATGAATAATGGAATACAGAACCTTGTGGCGTTCGGGTAAGACGGATTGAGTCACCTGGCCAAATATCAAAATGAATTGGGTCTCTGCTATATCTGACTGTACATTGTACATACAAAGTGACACGTAGAATATTAATACGGATCTATTGCACACGCTGGATAGATAAGACCTGACGCCTGACTCGTCATATTAACGTCTTCGAATATACGCTTCGTATGTAAGCGACGTACTGAAACATTTTGCTGGTGTTAGATCATATGTAATGGAACGTTAATGAATTCCATAAGTCACGTGGTGAATTTTTCTATTCATATGGTACTTTTTCGTATCACCTTCACCTAGTTACATATTATACACATGTGATACAGTTCGGGAAAATACAACGTCAAGTATCCGAGTGCGTCATAAGATAGAAATTGAGATAATATCCTGAAATAGAAGTATAGGGAATAGCCTGACACTCGAATTTCCAGTGAAATGAAATTCTTATCTCGAGATCAGTTTTGTTTAAGTAAAGCTTATATTCTCTACTGGTCTCGATCGTTCCACTCCAATTTCGAATACCGTAATACATTTATTGTATCTCCCTATCGCTAATATCTTTATGATTCTTAACAACATATTTGTTATTAACATTTTAAAGATTGTATCGATTAGAAGAGCAATCAAAGACAAACGTGCACGTGGAAATCACAATTGCAAAAGAGATTGCGTAGCAAATATATTAACATTAAACCTTCAAATCTCACGCAACATTGGTCAAGTTGTCGTCAGCGCTATAATATTTAATTAGGAAGTAAATATAGAATCATCTCGATTACCTATTCTTTTACTAAAGCTAGTTAAAGTTAATTAAATAAAAAATATGCAGATTGAGAATCATAGCTGTATATAATAAGAAGAAAGGATAATACTTTCAGAAATTGATACACCGCTATCATTTTCATCATTCGTATTTAAATATTTACAGTAACTACAAGAAGCATTGATTTATTTTCAACCGAAGCACCTTTTTATCAGGTTCTACTTCGTCTTCAAGGTATCCTGTACCTAGACCTGATTAATCACTTTTAGTGTATGCTATAATAAATACGATGCTAAATTTAATATAATATAGCTATATTTGCTTTTTGTAACCACTGTGAATATGTAAAAAATTAAAACAAAAAATACTGAACAAGATAAATAAGTAAATAAATAAATTGCCTTTTTCTTCTGGAGGTAGGTCATCCTGGGACTCGTGATCGTGGCAAGGATCCGGACTAGGTGCGTCAGTAGTTCCGCCTTTTGTTTGACCTTCTCCTTCCACTGGTATCCACAGTTGCTGGCCTGGATAAATGAAAGTACTTCCGAGCCTGTTAAATTTGCTCAGCTCGGATGGCGTTGTATCGAATCTCGCGGCCACGGACGTCAGCGTGTCCCTGTCACCCACCTGCGGCAAAGAAAACAGTCACAAATTACACGATTAGTCTGGCATAATAGAAAGACAAGCCGGATAAGAAGAGAACAACAAATGTGCCTTATTGTCCACGACGAGATTAGTTACGAGCGGGGTTTTTAAAGTACATTGTTCGACGTCTTGCATCGTTGATGAAAGATAAAAATAGATTATGTACAGAGAGAGTGCTCATTGTACTGTTACAAGCATAAGGTATATTTCGTCTAAGAGGTTGCACTCGCATCAGGACTTATTACCATTGATAAGTCGTGTCGTAAGTCATTGATTAGCTCAATAAGCGTAGCGAATTCTGTCTTTTAACATGCTGGCTATAAAAGCGAATTTCAAGAATATTCATCGAATATTCGTTTCGATTTTATCTCTTCCACTTAGATTGTATAATTTTGTGAAATTTAAAAAAATCGAAGTATTTACAATATCGCGAAAGACATAAAATTTCTCTCATCTTTATCAAAACAATTGATAGAAAAGTTAGTCATGTAGAAAATTCAAACTGTTCCCGAAGTGTCATTCTCTTTTATTTCAAGCCAACTTTCACACCCTCTATCCAGTGGTAGGGTAACCAACCCTAAATGCAAATCAGTGGCCACGGTTGCGTGCGTATAATAGGTAGTGTGGTTCGCTGAATCGATGCGGGTTGGCCGGGAAGCCAATCAGGGATCATCGATCGTGAGAAAGGGGCATGCACCGATGACGATCGTATGTCTGGACGCGTCGTTGACGTACCAGCTGGTGGTAGACCGGTTTAGAACCGGGCGAATATCGGTGAAACGCAATTTCACGGACCGATGCCGATGCAACGTCATAAGCCGTATCTAGCGCCTCAATTTGCAAACGTCTGATGATCATACTCGATCGAATCGTTCGCGGGTAACGGTTCCATTTCTACAGAAATATCACATAGCTCTACTTATCCATCATTAATCTCGTGGAAGATGCTAACACATAACTTTATTTCATTTAAGTGTAATTTGAACAACTAAGACGTATATTATTGTGAATGAATATTATCGTGTGCAAGTATAATAAATTAATTTATAAACAAGCTGAGTACCATTTCTCACGAAAGACGAAAAGAAGAAAATAGTAAAAAGATTTTCTCGCCAATAACGTCGCGTGACCATGCAGATGACGTTGTCGCAAAGGTTGTAAAATGAAATTAAGGGAAACCAACGAAGATAAGAATGTCATTTCGCGATGTGTCGAAGAATGCCTCGCGGAATTTTACAGAACCAACGTTTATGCAATGTCTAATGTCGTAACACGTCCAGAAACGTATAACGTAATGTGCGAGGCAGTTCCTGAAACATAATACTAAAATGTTCGCGTAGCGGTTCTCTGCAGCGTCTGTACGGTAGCACCGGTATCATCTTGCAAGGTTCCCTGCGACGTTATGGTGCAACGTTCTGTGAAACGTTACCTGTCCTCGGTGCTTCGACGTCGTTTAAACGTTTCGTTTCATCCGGTTGTTCTCTCTGCCCGTTGCAAAGCAAAACGAACGAGCGGAAAATTGAATTTACGCTTTCATTTCAATTTAATTCCGTCGGCCTCTTTGTTGATCATAAAACGATCAGCAAAAACACGATATTCCTTCTGCGTCGATTAAAGTGAAACAATTATTTTTTTCTAAGAGTAATTTAATTCTTAAAACGTTGTAAAATGGTGAAATACGTTATTCCTTCTTATATTCTTGTAAAGTGGGTGCATATAATATTAGCATAACTGAACGTATCTACTCATCTGGTTAGATAATAATTTATAAAAATTTATTCTGTTTATTTGTCTCATTTATAGTAGTACCGATATCGCATATACAAGAAAAATTACGAGAATTCTCGGAGAAGATTGAAAAGTATTTAGAAAAAGTACGCCCATTGAAACTAAAAGAAAAAGAAAAAAGAAAAAAAGTTTTCGTTAAAATAATTCTTTTCATCCAGCTCATTGAAGCTTCTCGATCATATTTCCCGTTCCATAACAGTCGTAAATATATTCACGCGATGGCCGTAAGAACTATTATACTATTTGCATAATCCGACAGAAACGGTGTGCGAGGAGATATCGGGTAACAGAAAATTGAATTCCTTGAAAGAGGGGCTCGAGAACGGTCCATTCGCCAGCATATTATGGCTTTTATGCAAATCTGTGTCCAATGACCTTTAAACGCAGCCTGTCTAACGATAGTTCGACATTTCCTAACAATACATATCCTAGTTGAATGAATGTTTAATCAACGAATCTCGCTTTAGATTGTATATGGTTTAATTATAAGTTTATGGTGATGTATCGTCGTGTTACCACGGTGGTTCACTGAATTTAGTATGCTACGTCTGATCATGACGCGACACGATCTATTGTGCAGTAGAATTTAGACGAGCACGCGTTCCAATCAAGAACAGACAAAACGTCTGACTATAACGTGACTCGATCTACTTCTGCGTTTGACGATGTTCCTCGATGAGTCTAAATTCTTCTATGGAATTCCGACTCGAAATATCATTTTTGTATCGAGATGAATATAAATTGCCTTTGCTATGAGTATCTGTTAATACTGTGTTACGTTATTTACAGCTTATTTGTTACGAAAGAATTTTCAATTTTAGAAATTTCTTCGTAGGTTTCAGTGAATTCGTACGTACAAGTATTTTTTCTATGACAGCGAAACTCTCGCTTCTCTTTAATTTGTCTTTCTTAATTTGAAATTCCCAAACGAACGCGATTTATTGATTTATAGAGAATAATCCTATTATAGAGGTTTATAGAGAGATTAGGGTACCCCAGTAAAATATTTGACGCGTTATGTGATCGATACGGATGCATAACTTAAAATTTAGTAATTACGAATTTCTTATTTACAGAAACTACGTCCACCACGCTTTCACGATTTTTAGCATTATTTCAATCGAGAAGATTAATCGAGAGGGGGAAGAATTCGTAGTTATGAAGTCATGAGTCCTCCGAGAAAGATCAGCCAAGAGAAGGAGTTGTTGCTAGTGCGGCTTCAAGTTGTAAGATCGACCGAAAAAGACAAAAAAAGACACGGGCGGGGTGGTGAAGCTTTTAAGCCGAAGAAAAAGAAAGAACGCGAGCCAGGAGAAGAAAAAGGATGATGTTTCGTAAAACGTCAGAGTAAGAAGGCAACTCGGCATTGTTTCAGTTTCTGCGTCTTGAGCTTCAGTGATTCTCATTGAAAAAATTTCCGCAAACTTTAAGAGAATGAAACGAAAAATTTGTGGAGAAGAAAATTCATAATCTACTTCCTTGCTTAGAGTTTCACTCGCTCTTTTATTCAGGAAGATTCGTACTATGTCAGACTCGTATCTAACCCAAATTATTGCGTTCATCTATAATTCAACAATGTCACGAAAAATTGAAAAACAATGGATTACGTCTTAATCATTGGTATGTATGTCGACTGTATTAATTTTTAATTCAATTTGCACCGACGTGTATATGTTACAACTAAATTTTTATAACTATATTCGAAATATCGATACTTCTCAATTTAATTTATATCTTTAATGCGACAATATATTCTAGTATCGACATTTAACGCATAGTACCAAAATTGCTCAATTAAATTTTCGATTCAATCTAATAATCCGCTTCTGAGAAAACTAACAAAAAAGTATTTTGCAATAAGCGCAATACCTGTTTCGTCTGAACGGCTATTCTTCGAAAAGGACAATGTTCTAAAGAAGCAAGAAATCGCCTAATAAACGGAAAACATTTGGAGAGAATATTTTCAGATTCACTATCTATCGAAGATGATTTCGGCATTTTGTTAATAATTAAATTTTAATATTCCATATTTATTGTATAATACTTATAACATTAAATTTATATACGTAATTTATTTTCATTTTTGTAGTTTATTTCCGCTGGTATACTTCTAATTTAAACCTCAAACCGTAAACGTGGGTATTTCATGTCCGAGCTATTTCGACCAGGTTGAGTTTGTCCCAAGGGAGTAATCTCTGGCTGAAAAAGGTTGGCTGGAAAAAGTTTTACGATAACCTTGATTTAGAACGTTTGAGGATGTTATATGAATTTTCTGTGATCTCTTTAACATGTATTGCCTATTCAAAAATGTATCAAATGAAAGATCTACGTTTACAGTTTGAGAGTACTGTAAAAACGTTTACAGTCCAAGGGTTAATTGCAAGTAACAATACCGATAATATCAATATTCTGCTTCTAATATTACGTGTATCGATGCTCTGGATATTAATACCAACACACATCGATATAAGATATCGATACAATTCAAATATTTCGTTATCACTACCACGCAGTTTCTCACAGTTCGCTTACCAAAATTGCTGCTTTCCGCACTTCATGGCCAGATCCTTTAGACAAAGTCTCTATTTTTCGGCAATATAACCATATCTAAACAGTCATATCATCAACACCGCGACTGTCCAAATGTCGACTTTCCAAATATTCGCTCAAACACCCGGCCGAGATCCTTTGAGCCGCTGAACGAGCCAGAAATTATGCTAAGGCTAAATAGCGGCGGGTTATCCGCCACTATATCTGCAGGAGTTGCGTTGTCGCCAACAGATATTATACAAAACACAAATTGAACTGGGAAATCATAAAATTAAATAAGCAGATTCAGAGCCAACGCAAACTATCGTAGTCATCTATAACTCAACGATAAATAATACCGTTTAGCGGTTGTAAAACAATTATTTATAGCCTGCTGGTCATAAATTTAACAGATTGTAGCCTTCGATGAAAGATGAAATGAGCGCCTCTGATAGATGCTTGGCGTCAAGAGGGAGAGCTGTCCCATTCACAAAAGATCGGCTAAGAAAGCACCCGTTGTCCCGATTCTTCCCTCTTTTCTTTTCTTTTGTAGCCGGGTTACCTTCGTCCCGCGCCCTTCCATCTTCCTATCAGCTTCTTATTCAGGGTCGTGCGCCGCATTTTCGCGGTTTACGTATCCGATAATAACTTTGCCTGGCCTCGAAGCTCCGCATCCCGATGCATCCTCTCTGTTCGTCCCATCTTACCACAGTTATCGTCCTTATCTTCCGTATCAGCTTCCGTATCTTTGGAGGCTATTATCCGACCATAAGACGTTACAGGTAACGAGGCGAGAGTGGAATGCAATTATCCGTCGCCGACAAGACAGGGCTTTGCCTGTCGGCAACTTCCATCACCATCGATTGATTAATTAATCGGACGAACTGGATGGCCGCTTTTGTTCCGTTTCATTAGGTTCTTGCATCAGGCCACGTAATCCTTGATCCATTGTATCGAGATGGTGTTTTTTCCATCTTTATAGAGTGTCGGAGTTTCGCAAAAAGAAAGCCGAGCAAGTTCTCTGAATAATTCATGTGATGTAAGGAATTCAACATCTTTTTAAGAGATTTATTCCAGAAACTTGGAATTATTCATTTACCGCGGTATGAGTTACGAGCGTTAGAAACGCGACGGCGATTTCTTCGAAATTCTCTTCGTAGAAAATCCAATTTTTCTTCGGAGCTACGAAGTTTCCGAACAACCCAATATCTTTAGCAATAATTTAGAAGTGTCCTGATATTTATGGACGATGTGTCTAAGCGACGAGAGACTATCGCTAATTGGAAAAGTGGGGAAGAAGAAAAGACGTTTGGAGAACGTCTAGCGCGAACATGTCCGGCATTCAGACTGCTTACTGGAACGTGTGCAGATGTTTAAGGAAGGCTGGTTTTGCAGAAGTCGCTGCCTTGGATTGGTTTAGATGTGCGTGTGCTTTGATTACTCGAGGGCACCGAGATGAAGCGGTTAGAAGTGAAAAACGGTCGACACGAATTAAAAGAAATTTTTAGAATCTTCTTTAGCATTTTTAGATTCTTAGAATCGGAAGCCTTCGAAGTTCGAAGGAAGCTTCGAGGGTTTTGGCGGCACTTTTGGATTTTTCAGAATCTGCAATTGCCGGGTACAGTGCTGCTGGCGACTTCGCAACTTTCGAAAGCCTTCCAGTGTTAAGAAGATAGCAAACATACGAGTCCTTCGATCGAATCGCACCAAGTACTTAAATACTTACGAACAGTAATGTACACTAATTTTCTCGTAATACTTTCAACGACCGCCAGCAACTGCAATACGATCGAGCGATTCGTTATCCACAAAGGAGCATTTTAAGCGCGATTTAAAGAGAGCTGCTCGTTTGAAGACACTCGGACTGTGAAATCGTGGCTGAAAAGGCAGCTTTTGAAGTGGCTCGCCTCAAAAAGACGATCCGTCTTCCGTCGCAAACGATGTCATCGGGACTTTTTTTTCACCCCCTTCCTCTACGCAGTAAAACTCAACCGAGCTAACGAGTGACTCGCGGCCGACTAAAAGCGGAGAGATACGATGACTCGGCGAGAACTCGCGGAACGTTGCTTTTCAGCGGTCCAGGATAGGAAGCGAGCATCGAGCGTGCAAAAATCGAGCCACGTAATAAAGTACGAAGAACGATATGGTTAGACGAGGGGCAAAACCACCGGGTTTCATTTAAAAAGTCTGTCAAGCGGCAGAGAAATCTCGAAGGAGTCGTTCACGCTCGACGGAACTGCGAGGAGGAGCAGAGAATTTGCCGATGTTCCTCAATGGACAGGGAGGACGAGTAAATTTGCCATTTACCAACGCGGATAGGTGTTCGTTATATCTTTCGGTTTATCGCGGACAATGGAATTTTTCGAAGTTGAAAAATTAAATTATTCTCTGACCGAATTTGCGAATCTTGCTTTTGATATGACACTCGTGTTTCGCTCTGTATCAAATTTAATTGAAAAATTCTACCAACTTCGTTCGTTAACTAATTTGAAAATTAATTTGATCAATCTTTGGTATCTTCGCAACGCTCTTTACGACGCTATAGTAATTTGTATAATAATTCTTAACTTATCCGTGTATCAACACGGTCTGTTGCAAAAATAATCGAACTTCTTAAGACTAGGAAAAGTCAGTGACATCGATATGAAACTTTTGTGGAAAAAAATCCTTCGTTATAGCAATCAATGTCTGGGCAGATTTCGTTCGAAAAATGTGGTTCCGTTGCATGATAATGCACCGTATCAACCGTGCGGCGGCTGTAACTTCTTCTCTTGAGAAAAAAAAAAAAAAAAAATTAGAATGTTGCTCCACCCACCAGTTCGCCAGATTTAGCACCGTGCCATTATTGTTTATCTTCGCGGCCTCAAATAACAACTAAGGGGAAACGTTACGACAACATTGGAGACACGCGGAAGGCTGTGACAAGCATCCTGAAAGTGACAAGAATTCCACAAAAGGACGTGCAACAATTATATGACGCATTAGTTAGTCGTAGAAAAAGCATTATATCGCCGCAGGAGGAATGCGTGTTGAATAAAATAAAACATTTTCCTCAAACCAATGCGTTTGGCTTGTTATCTTTAAAAAGATCTGTTATTTTTTTTGGACAGATCGCATATACAGAATGCGTGTGAAATTACGGTACGAGCGGCCGGATGATGATTCTACATCATTGACCGACGAATAAGTCGAGAAAGGAGGAATAACGTTTCTTCGTTTAAGTCTTGGTTTTCAACAAAAATGAAAATCCATCGGGTATCCGTGTATTAACCGCAAATTTCGTGTTATGACATTTCTGTTTCAGTTCGTGTCCGTATTATTAAACACGGACAATGTAGCGATTTCTTTCCCGATTAACAAAATGATTCTTAAAAAGTGCCAACTTTATCCTTATTTACAAAACCATTGGAATTAAATACAAAATAAAGGAAAGTAGTAGTCAATATCGAAATATAACGGGAACAAATAAAGAGGAAAGAGTAACGACGTACTAGATAGGCCAATCTACAATGACAAACTCGAGTAATTTTCTACCTAAATATTCCAAGCTCTCAAAATTTGAAAAATCTCCTGCTATCCTAAAATCTCCAAAATTCCTAAAGATTAAGAATAACAACTTCGACTTTTGTATCACTGTAATCCCTAAGTATCCCTAGAACAGTAGCCAAAATATCCCAGTTTCTTTACGTTCACATCGATTCCCCTTGTATTTCGTTCAATACCCATCGAATACCATTCACATCCACCGTATTTCGGTCGTGGGAGTGCATCGACGACAGATAAGAGGTCCAGCCGTATTACAGACATTAATCGATGAGCGATGCGAAGGGCACGAGAAACGTACGACATAAGCCAGAGCTCTAATCGGTACGGAGCAACGACGATTACACCAGGATGCACGGATTATAGGGCAATCATGGTCGTTTCAGTACCGTTGCCAGGGATAATGGAGAGACCGGCGGATCGAACGCGAGAGAGCTCATGAGAACTTTCTATAACGGTTCGAGTCACTCGATCTCTCTGCTGCCTACGTGTTTATGTAACCACTTACGTGCTCGTTATATGCATAGTATGTCTGTCGATATTAAATTGCTATCTCAAAGCATCGTATGTTGCAGTCGAGTGGTCGTGAATCGAGCAACGATTCGGATTTTCCGATCTAGCGATAGGATTCGAAGCTTCGAAGTTTTAAATGTCTCGAAACTCCTGGAATCTAACACGATGTTATAATTCTAATCCACTAAGAGTCAATGCCCCCTTAACGCGGTGTTTAGTTTGGAGATTTCTTCCCATCGATTCACATCGTCGGATTCAGCATTTTTAACATTGTCACTACGAAAGAAAATTTCAAGAATTTCCTCGATACCCTTTTCTCCATTGTGTATCTTCCATAAACATAAACTTCTCGATTTTATGAAACTTAAGGCAGTTGGAGCATTTCCCTCGGCTGTTAACGGGTTAGAGGTAAATTGTTGCTTCGAAGAATCGCGCACATTTTGCTCGCGAATCGAGCACCGAGATCAGATTTTCCAAGGGTTACGGTGCGATGTTGCTATCGTTTGAGGTTGGTTTCTCTTTTCAGAGAATATAATGCGCGACGATCGTGAGCAAGATAATCTCGAGAAAGGTATTACACGAGCAGCGACGCGAATCGTTGATAGATTCGAAGAAATCCGGATCGCTTTTTCCTTGAAGAGATTATGGAGATCTATATAGAGCGACACCGTGCATCCTGTATATAAGATAATCGCCGAGGAAAGGAAATTAGAAGGGAAACTATACCGAGAAGCAATCATGCCTCTCTATTTGCGAGTATGCTAGCACGTATGTCCGAACGTTCCGGAGAATGAAAGTTCGCTCTTTCACCAATCTCCATGAATTTGAATTTTACGAGACACGATTGGCATACGTGCATAGAATAAATTTCAATTTTATCGCTAGCCCGCGTTAAAATTGCGAACAGATGTGTAATTACGTAAACGAATCGTTCAACTAATTCCTGAGATCCTAATCACTGAATGCAACCAAATATTTATACGGTGTAATCATAGAGAGTAGTCTGTACGTTTCTAATCTACCGAAACAAGAAAGCGGTACAAATGCAAACAAGTGAACCATATACGATACGTAGCGTGATCGTTTCAAAATAAATTGAAAGTTGTTACAAAATAATAAAAAATCACCGTCTATTAAAAAATAAAAATCAAGATATCGCGATCAAGTGCGATTTAATTTCACACGTACGCTACAATCGAGGCCAGAAAAAGTTGATCAAAAGTGGATCATCTGTCTTTAATAAGCAATGCTGCTGTTATAAGGACCAAGATATTCTATTAATATCAAAGCCGAAGGTACTGAGATTAAATATGATTTAATCTCAATTTTAAATTCGACCACGGATACTGAAGAGGATCCAAGGTGCATTATTTATCGACACGTCTGATCTAATACTGAATTCTTTCGTCAGAATCGCTTTCATAAGAATCGTAGCGATTACCACGTTAACTCTTTCTCTCCCTCCCCTGCCCCCGTGAAATGTCGTATCGATTACCAGCAACGCGCGTGTATGTACGTGTTCGTCGAGAAAGTGAGCGTCGATTTGCGAAAGGCGTATGTGCACGCTCAAGAAAGCATAAGCGTGTCATTATGCAACCAGAGTCCAAGTGCTTGGGTAATTTAGCGTGCGTACACACCGACCTGCGTTTCGTTCAACCTGCCTCATGCTCGTTTCACCGAGCCAACCTTGCGTTACCAATAAACGCTATATATTCGCGCCAAAAACCTCGGCCAAAACCAACGAGATCGCAAGTAAATTTATTCTACGAGCTTTTGAAATTATCTCTCCATAGTCTACCATGGCTTGCAATCTCGAAGAGCGTATTATTATTATTCGCGAAAAGCGATTTAATCGTATTATCGACTCATCCCCGAAGACTCGTTTGTTGTCAGATTGGGCGTTTCTTCGATTTTTTACTTTTTTTTATTTTTATCCTTTCTTTCAACTTTGCATATTATTATATTTCGGTGATCGTTGAAAATGAATAATAAAACATGATTTGATTTGATAAACGTAATTTGATGCGAATAATAAAACACATTTGACTGTTACTATCGTAGTGAATCTTCTCAAGTTAAATAGACTTTTATCGAAATGTAGATAGACGAATAGATTTATCGCAAGAATGTAAACAAATTCGAGGGAAATTATCATAACACAGAAGGCTTCTGTTACCTTTTTCCTGTCTATATATCTCTTCCCTCAATTTTGAAAACTATGTGTACAATGTGTTACCAAGTTCTTCGAATGTTTATCTTCTAAACATCTGTTCGCCACTCGATCAAGTTCTCTAAGAGAATTTCGAAATAGATTCGGTAAATTCTTATATCAAATAAAATATGCAAATTCGAAGATTACGATGATAGTGGCGTTACATAGTTAGATAATCTAAAATCATCGATCATACGAACAACGAAGAACGTGGAAATGACAACAGCGAACGATTCAACATTAGGATGTGTTTCACGCGCAATAAATTTCATGTCTAAATAAATATATAGACGATATTTCACTCGGTATAAAGATAAGAAAAGAACATACGCGAGCTGTAACGGTTTGATAATTGAAGATGAACGAGAATTTCCTGATATTTGCTGGTGCACTATGTGACGATGAATCATGCTCGACGACTCGTTGAGGCACGTGAGTTTCATCAAACGTGTTGACCAATAATTTTCCTGCGTTTTGATCTATGAACCGTGTTCATAGTTAAGTAAAAATATCTTATTGTAGACGCTTGAAGAATTAAGAGGAGATTCTTGTGCAACAACAATAAGAGCAACAGATTTCTATGAATTTTTTTTAGATTAACTGCTAGTTATGCAGGATTAGATGTATTCACGATCTTGAAGTACAAATGTAATTTTTTTTAATTTCAACTCTGTCTGTCGTTTATTAACTTTTTAAACTGACGATAACTAAGAAACCGATAGATCAATTTCTGACAAAAAAGCTCGTTCACTTTGTTCGAAATTTCTCCAATAATGGAAGATGAAATTTTTATTTGATTATTTACTTATAATATCTGTTTAAACAGTATAAATTCAATTTATCCGCTGGAGGAGGACAATTTTTCTTCTAAATACACTAGAACTTTCCAGTCTTTAGTGTTTTCTTTTCTTTTTTTTTTCAAAAATAGGTTCGATATCAGCGTAAATTATAAGAAAATTTCTTAATTTCTGCATTTTGATGATCGTGACAGATGGTTACATTGTCGAAGACGGTCACAAGACTTGTACGATATACAATAAATAACAAGAAAAACTAAAATAAAAAAATTAGATTCGTACTTCAAGACTGTCTATTTTTATCCCAAAAACGTCTAATCTCGCAGGATCAGTAGTTGCTTTAAAAAAGATTTGTAAATGTCAATGGTTTTACTGTCGTCAACATGAGAATCTCTCCTTAAATTTATGATTAGAAATCCAAGTAGCAGGTTAACTCGTCTTCTTTCATTTATGACGAAATGTACGAAACGAGTTTATTCGTAATCGAACGCGTTTTGGGGAAATCTGACTGATATACATTTGATTATTTTCGTTGATCCACTCTTGGGAATTTAGGCCAACTTATCTCTGATAATTTTTTCGCACGACAAAACATTCTAATGTTTCGAAGAACCTCTTATCTTCTTGAGATGTCATGGAAAAGTATGTTTGACAACGTCTGCTCGAATGATTAAGAAATATAATCTTAATTTCTGCATAAAGATCTAACTTTTATCAAAATGATTACAGAAGACACAATTTTTACATAAAGAAAATAAACGAAACAATAGTTAAAATTAGATGTTCCTGAATAAAAGATACGATTTTCACGAACACATTTTTAGACAATTAATCTCCGAACAAAGCCAATAGTTATAAGATAATGCTTAAAATTTGGAGTATGCGATTTATGCGAATTCACAGCAGTGTGTAAATAACGCGTATGGAATGGATCGAGCGATCAGAACTTCGCGCATGAATCAAATCATCGTGGCAGATTCGATCGATAACAGATATTTATGCATTCTCGAGCAGAGGTTACGTTGCTTTTCCTTGCCTTTCAATCGTTTTTATTCGTCTTGCATAGAGGAACGAATTACTCACGGTGTAGGGGATGATGTTGAAGTTTAGCCTCGTCGACGAGCCATCCTCGCTTTCGCTGTCTGTATCTGAAAAAAAAGATCGAGAATCGTGAGTATCATTTCAAATTAAGCTCCCCTGTCACGTTAGTCAGGCTGCAATAAAAAACATTCGATCGTAAATTACAATTCAGAGAGAAAATTTTATTACGTTAGACTCGAAGCAAAAATAGAAATTGCCTGGAATTAATTATTCATTTGAGAAGACACAGTGCTCAGGAGGCGCCTATAATATTTTACAATTTCGTACCACGAGCCATTCAAAAGTCGAATCTCTGTTTTATACCAATTTTCTAATTCTGCTTAATTCTCAGTTCACGATTAATTTCTGATCTTTTTGAAGGCATACGTCGAGAAAATACAGAATACAAGAGAAAAGAAAACAATCAGCGTCCGACTAGAACAGGGAACTATGATTAATCACAATTTTTCCCCAATAATTGCAAGCAATTCTTACTATGTCATTGTAGAGACGTTTATGATAATTCCAAAGTTTCAAGAGATACTAACGAATTCCTAAAACACGCAAGATAATGAATGTTGAAAATAAAGAAGCGAATTGAAACAATTATTCATTCACTCATGGACAGACTGCGGACATTTATAGAAATTCATAATTTTCTGAAGAATAATATACGGTGTAACAAATAAACGTATGAAAATTCGCGGTCTAGTGGCAAACCTAAGATGCTCGAAATCAATCGTGTTATGGCATTATGGCATGCTTGTGCGAGAATTCTATACAGGCGTTGAAATCACCGACAACGTCAAACTTCCAGTCCACGTATTCATCGTGTCGGAAACTCGAGGAAACGTTCTAGCTACGTAGACGCGGCTGAGGACGAGCGAATCAAGGAACAATACCGACTTAATTTTCTAATTCGCCGTATAGCAGAGCTTTGTGACGGCAAACAGGCGACACGGGCGCGCGATGATAAGCGAACGGCTATTATATTCGGGGAATAATCAGGTAAATACGTTTGATCGTTGTTAATTTAGATTGTTGCAGCGCAGACACGTACCTAGGAATCAAGGGATGTCAGGCTTCATCCGAGAAAATCAATGAGGCGCGTTCCCATCGTAACAATCGCGATAAAGTGACAATTTACGGGCATGTCGTAGTGCAATCATATCGATTTCAATCAGCTGCGTGTCGCAATTTTTGTTTGAAGAAGGAAATCGAAAAGATAACCACGTGTCGCGAAGAAAATGATCGCTATCCGTGTAAATGTCCGACTATGCGCACAAAAACATTTTCCATCTCGCTACTCTCACTTCTTCGCTTCGTTTCTGAATTAAACGGAGATCGATAGAAATATTCAGCCGGCACTTAACACCAGAACTACCACACCAGTCAAATTGATTGGTTTTACAAATTTATTTTTAAATTTCTACTTCTTGTTATAGTTTTTTTCCGCAATGATGCAATGACTTTCGCAACGATAACTAAAAGAATAATATGATGAATTTTATTTTGTTTTGTATGTATTCAAACTGAAAATAATTTTCTGTTAAGGCTACTTATACCAATCGAAATGACTGGTATTTGTCAAAGTGTAAAAGGGTGCTGCAATCTGTTTATCGAACGCCAATTAACTAGTTTTTTCGTTTAGTACAACTTCCCACACGTTTTTAAAATTTTTACTGCGTATCATTCGATATGATGATATCAGTTATCAGGAAAATTCCGGATCGATCGCTAGATCGCTAGATGCTAACACTAGAAATACCAGAGCAATCGAAATGACTGATTCTACAATTTTATAAATGCGTCAACCCTCGTTCAGGGATCCCACATGGATTAATAATACCAAAAATGTACTACATAACACGGAATTGCTTCTGTAAGAAAGTAATAAATCAATAAATATAAAAATATTCTATTATTACGTATTTTTTAAAGACGTCATTTTCACTGGTTTTGGTAGAAATAGCTTTGTGTTAACTATCGGTAGTTCTAGTGTTAAATTCTACCATTTCTGATATTTCAATATTCGAACAACTTTGCGTTCAAGTTTAAAAATTCAATGTATCGTTTGGAAACACGGTAAATAGATATCTTAGTGGTTGTCCAGCGATATTTACGAAATAATCGATCAACGATCGTAAGAAAATTTTAAACAGTTTGCGTCTTCGCAGCGAAACGTTTTGGGATAAAGAAGAAAATGATTACGTGTCTACGAATCTATTAAAATATTTAGTAGCCTTCGGTGCTTTATTTGTCTCTTCGCTAGTGGAAACGACAAGGAAACAAAAATTCTCACGTTACCGATACAGACACGAAGAATTGTTACATTCATAGAATTGCATTTTCAGTCGATCGAACATGATACTTTGGTATTATTGCAGGCATTATTATTAGGGTTAGCTTCTCTTCATGAGAAACGGTGCACCTTTTGGTAAAAGGTCACTGAAACGCAATCCCACAGCCAGGCACTTGAGCGATTATACTTTATTAAAGAAATATTAGAAAAGACATTGGTCGCGACGGCGCGCGCTTCTTCAATGACTCGTTATAATTTGTCCTTTTATTTAGAACCGTGGAAATCCTTTCATTATTTTGCTTTGGAACCTGGTCAGTCGACTTTCTACAACCACGGAGTACGTGCGTTAACTCGTCGTGTATTATTAACATGCTGATTTCATCTTTGTTCAAGTTATTAACACGCTGCTTACTAATTTTCTTTGACTCAGCAAGAATTTAACTCGACCGTTCGATTCCGAGCAATTTATTTTGTGGAAATTGGAAACTACAAAGGAGTAACATTTTTTTACAGTGAAACAATTTCGAAATTCGGCACGTTGCCGGTCGATATCGTGTTAATAAAATTGCCTCTTTATTTAGTTTCACAGCTGAACATGTTTTTTTTCATGTATATTATATATATCTAAGAATAAGAGAGAATTTTATTATACTTGATACGATTTTCGAAATATTATTGTCGATGGGATAAAACGATAGTCGTCTCGCGGCAATTCCTCGTGAATACGAAGAATATAAAACTTACGATCTCTTTATGCGCGATTCTCTATCGCACGAATGCAAATGACGGAAGTTACCTGGCGGGAATGCAGGTTTAAACGCAAGTTGCAATTAAATTAATCACTAAGCGCGACGTCTCCGTTACACGCCGCTAATAAAAAAGATAAATGGCCGCTTACACGAGCGTAATAAAAATAACGGGAATTATTTTAGTATTTTTTGTTCGGAGTTTGAAAGATGAGCCGCCTCCGTGTTCCTTTTCCCCACGGTGGTCTACGTTTCTTTCCATTCAAACGGCATTTAACCTCTACAGAAACCAAGTTATTATAATAAAAGAGAGAAGAGAATTATTTTGTATCCTCGAGAAAAAAAGATTTCTGGTCGCTGTATCTTCCACTCAAACCGCAATTAGAATATTTTTCTTCTTTTTTTAAATTTTATTTAATGAAATTGAATTTTGATTTATTGAAACTTAAAGAAAATAAGATATCTACGATATTGTAACAAACTACCGTGTCTGTACCAAAATGAGTTAATTAGTAGTCGTTAAGACGAAATATAGCCAAAATTAAATATACACGTTTCTCGACATTTCCAAATAGATTAATCGTCGATATCGAAGTAAATCCACGATCTGCGAGGACGACACTTTCATAATCGATTACGTTATTCGAGCGTTAAACTGTCCGAGTGATGGCTGTGCCGGTTCTCCAACAACGTTTAAACGTTTCAAAGACGCTTGTTCACGTAATCGATTTCTATCGTTGTCTACAGCTTCGTTTCGCGTCTTTCGAATCTATTTTACCGTAAAAGACAGGATCGTTTGGCCATGAAAATCGATCGAAATATCTGTTAGACTTGGTACAAGGGCGATACCTGTGCTTTCAAAGGAACTGTGTTCAAAACTCTTGTAGGTGGATGACGGGGAATCGCCATTCGCGGAGAAGTACACGACATAGTCGCGAAATTCCTTCTCGTATATGTAAATCTTGCTTGAATCGTAGTCCAAGAACTCGAACGACGAGTTCGACGTGCTCGAACAATCACTTTCCATTATTCCCTCCGATCATAAATCAGCTGACATCCAATTGGAAACTACCATGGTCCGTTTGCTATACAACTGTTCCATATTCTGGATACATTCAGTTTATAATTATATATTTGGACGAATTGGAGAATAGGGCAGAGATGGAATAAACGGAACATTTCTGTTTTGAACTAGATACAACAAAAACCGAAAGATCATTCTGCTTCTAACATCGATGATATCGATGATAATCAGAAGGTTTGCTGTAAGGTATAACTGCGCGTGATACTAAGAAATTTGCCTGTTGTATCTTTTGCTTTTTAAAACAAGCGAATTTCGTCCCTTTTTACATCAAAATAATTACGACAAAATTTACATGAAACTTGCGTACGTATTCAAAAAGCAAAAATAATTATCACACTAAAGAACAAAAAATAATCGATCGACGGTAAAATATAATTCTTAAACCAGGTAAAATTAACGAAAAAATTAATATTAATTCATAGTAAAACTGAAAAAATTTCCGGCAGAGGAGCTTGTAATAGTAAACAATCGTGATTAACATAAATAATAAATTAATAAACTTTTGTTGTGTTCCTTTGCCACAAATATGGCATCTCGTGTTACGTACCATTCTTGAATAAACTTGAAAAGCTTGTTCCGACATAGCGTTAAAGAAGCCAGTCGCTAATAATGCTCCGCAAAAAGTTTGGACAAACTACCAAAAATTTTATTTTCGATATAGAAGAAACTCGCGTGTCAATTTCAGTGAAATAACAACGACGCGAAGAAGCGATTGTACGTGAATGAATGACGTTATAAAATAAAGAAACCATCGTTGCGAGCAGATCTTTTGTCTTTACGTTTATAATGATGTAATACTTGCAATGTTCCTGTCAAACCACCTCTCTCCTATAGTCAACCAACTTATAAATTACATAATAATACTTAACAGTAATAATTACTTTCCTATTAATCATATTCCGATTCTTAATCCTCGAATATTGTCAAATAGTATCGTTGGGTTAGTCGCCAATTTATTATACCACTTTATGTTAGATTACTAAAATTTGCTTAATTTTATCTCGTATTTAAAATTCTTTGCGATAGCAATTGCTAACAAATTTTAGATAAAATAAAAAATTCCCAAATTAAGTAATCTAGTCCAAAATTGTTATGGCGACCAATGACCCAATGAATTAAATTTCTACGTTTTGATGTTGCTGAGGATTAAGGAGTTAAACTGCACGTCATCAATAAAATACACAAAAAGGAATCATTTTGGAGTTTGGTACGATTTCGATGGTTTGGAGCAATTGAAGCAATTGCAATAGTGAGAAACGTACAGGTCTCTCGACTTCGAACTTTTAACGACGTCGACGTTAACTTTAACGGATCCTGGTCGTAAATCGTGTACAGTTAGAACATTGAAAATTTAGGTTTACAACGTGTGCTGTATTAGCATACAGCGTGCATGAAAGAGTGAAAGACAAATGAGAGAAACAGGTACAGTACCTGCGAAGGCAATTACACTGTGACTTGATCGATGGCACTTCGTTAACCTATATAAGAAATGGCGCCAGGACTTTACGTTGTGCATTTAAAAGAAACTTTGTACAATTCTTGCAACGAGTCGAATTGGCAGATATAAATACAACATTCGTTGTGGAATATTATAATTGTGACGAATGTGACGAACGTGTATTCTGAAAATTTTACGACTTTGTTTAAACGTGTTATAAAATTAATCTGCCCCTTAGAGTCATTTTATGTACACGATTGAGGTAATATTGTTAGCGAAATCTTATATGTGGCTACAAGTCACCAACCAGTGCTAATAAACTCTCTTGCATAACACAGTAATAAGTTTGACGATAAAACGAGTAATTTTACGTCAATTTTATAAATTACGAGCGATTTAATTATCCTAGTCAATGTAAAATAGTAAAATTGTCTAACAGCAATTCTGCTACATTTTATAATTTATTTACTCATTTATTTATTTTCTAGAGTCTCGTGTATCATGAAATTTTCTTGCCAGCATGAGACACGTAATTTTGTCATTGCGAGAATATTCTATAAATTTTCAAATTTTCCTATTAGAATACTTAATAAATAAACATTCCTGTTAAATAACTTTCTAATTTTATTATAATTTTTTCACACGAAACAAGGAAACTACGAAAGCAATATTTACAAAATTCTTAAATCTCAGAACTGATCTTTACACGACATCCTGATAATAAAATTTGTTGGTCGTTTCGTAGCGATTTAATTTAAAAGATCTCTCGAGTAAAGAACAATTAGGGAATTCCAGAGCATCGGAAGTGTACTTTCGCGAGTTATGTCTCGCAACGAATGTGTACATCCAATGCTAAGAAAGTCAGATTCGAGCGAGTTGAACGAACAATTACTTTCAAGCGTGAAAGTGTACAGTTGTCTCTGTATTAAGGGACTCGTTAGAAATGCTGACGGAGGACAAAGAAAACCGGATTCGGAAACATTCTTTCGTCAAATGGCCTTGCTCTTGCACAAGTTGGTAATAGTCTATTGCTGAAGTCATAGTTATTCGGCTATTCAAACAGCGCCTGTAGTAATTAATCTTCGAATCGGTAGGCAAATTCAAGTTTGTAAGTGTAAACACTAAGAAAATGGAGGAAAAGATCTTTCAAGTATCGCTCTTAGGCTACAAAGTGAAAACTCGACCTTGTCAGAAACTTTGGCACAGCAACGTATATTGGTAATTACGATAGTTGAGGTAATTCAGGTTCTGTTAACAAGGGAGGATCCGCAAAATTATGAAATTCAACAAATTATGAAACTTTGAGCATTCGCTTCCATTAATATTCGAACAGTCTTCAAACCAGAATTACTTCTTCGAAATTGCAGCTAACGGTCTCGATTTTTTGAGACGTCGCAAGGATTAGTTTACTAGACGGCGCGTAAAATAGATCTGGAGGAAATTGCGATTGGTCAAAATTGCGAAAAAGATAGCAAGAGTCACTTTTTACAACTTTTTTATCCAAGCCTGTAACGAGAATTTAAATGCTACGTTCTGTAGATCTACGTCAGTTGCATGCACGTTAAAAATTTCATCGAAATCGATTAACGTTGCTGCGAGCTACAAACGGTTAAAACCGATGAAAAATCGTAGTTTTTCGCGACTCTCCACCTGTAATAAATTGTAACAAACCTTGCTCTGCATCGATCGATTTCGATGAAACTTTCAGCGTGTACGTCGACCAACACGAATCTACAAGACATGGTGTTTAAATTCTCATTACGGGCTCAGGTAAAACAGTCAGGTAAAAAATTTGTTCCTATCTTTTTCGCAATTCTGACCGCAATGCGGTTTTTCGGAACTTCCTCTTACAGGTCATCCAGAAAACGAATTCTTCTAGCTTTTAAAAACAAAAGCTCCACGTTTAACATTTTGACTGCCACGTTGGTCACTGGTGACCGGAGCGTTTGAACTTCTTGTAAAATTATAAAAATTGAATGAAAATTGACAGTTAGGACATTTTGAATATAACCGATAAATTGAAGATACATTGAAATAAAAAGTGCCCCATTGAACAATTAAACATTTTTATTAGAACACCAATAAAAAAAAAGAGAACAAATCTTGCACCTAACGGCGCACTGTGTTTGCATCCATATCTTTGAGGGGTAATCTACGAATATTATTATAAACACACCTTAGAAAATAATTGTAAATGCTGCTAATTATAATCATATAATTGAAGTTAGAAGTGTGCACATACCTTGCTATTATATATAGAATGAGCAAATACTGTTTACTAATATATCCTACACGTTTCAACAATATATTCTGCACATTTTGCTTACGATAAAATAACGAATGCGAATGGTTTGTTGAAATAAACGAAGCCTCGTTATAATATGTCGCTATCGACTGTTACCAAGGCGTCACGGTGGTCACCCGTGACCACCAATAAGATAAACGGACCATTGGGGAAGAATGTTGTCTTACATCATCAATTTATTATTATTTTGCCATTAAATGCTTTGAATAATAAAAATACTCCCGTGGCGTCTTGAGCGAAACATGTGATTTCGGTGTGGCAGTCAAAGTGTTAAAAAGTTATTCCCCTTTCAAGAGTATTAACGAGAATATTAATGAAAATTATCGTACGTATTACGCAACTTCTTTTACTAATCTTGCGAACAAATTCACTGTAAAAGGGTGAAACCGACCCTTGAAAATCCGGCTATTTTCCATTTTCACTGTTACGCCTTTTAATCATAGCTACCGTTGGCTAAGAATTTTCACAGTAAACTAAAAATTGCGTAATACATATCTACACATCCTCTACGTATGCCAAAGTTTCATGATTGTTTGAATTCTCGAGTTGGGAATCTTCCCTTGTATATACTTCATTTTGTTTAGTCTGCGTGTTTCGCTAACGGTAGATATTCAGTTTAACAAACGCTAAACAAGGTATATACGATATTCCTAGAAAGTCATATTTCCGTATTTACTAAATGAAATCTTATCGACGCCAGATATATACTCCATCGATTTTCCTCATACTAAGTGAATAGACCGATAAGATATAGATATAAATATCCGTGGTTGTTTGAATATTCCATCAAATTTGAGAATTCGAATGATCGAAGATGAAAGAAAACGAACGTTTCGACGGGAACGCGAAACAGAATGCCAGTGACAGTGACTTTCTAGCACGAGCAGCGCTCGTGTTTCGTGTAGGTCAGCCTTGAGGGCTTCGGTCGACATTGACTCGCTCTTAGGATGCTTCTCGAGTCTTGACGGGACGAATAAATAACTAGGAAACTGGGGAACAAGCTGTACGAATGCATCCACCAGGTCCAGAATTCAAACGAATCGATTGCAGCGAGCTGCAGTTATGTATTTTGTATCGCTCTTGTTACCACGGATAATACTTAACATTTTCTAGCTTCTCTTATTACATCAACGATAACAATTAATATTCTTCGAGATTATAACTGAAAAATCATAGAATAGGCGTGATTTTAGAATTCACATGGAAATATTTATGGATCGTCGCTTGTGAGAAAGAAATATTAAAAAATAACAATTTCAAGTATTTATTGCATTTACTGTGGTCTATAATTTTCTTAATTGAAAAGCCGAAGCGATGAAGTTTCGAAAACTCGAAAACGTCCAAGAATCCGTTACTTGCGAAGAAAAAACATTGAAAATTGATAAAATCGAGATTCATAGGGGAAGAGTGACAAGATAAAAGTTGACTAGTTGAAAGGAAAAAAAAAAAGAAAAGAAAAGAAAATATCGAGGGTAAGAATAATCGAAGAATTTCAATAGTTTCATTTTTATTTACAAAATCTTCCTCCGTGCAATGATAATTGCACAACTGTATTATCTATTTTTGTACGTTTAATGAATATTCATCGCAACTCATAAGCCTGCTGCCTTTAATCTTTTCTTAATGAGTTCAGAAATAAGTATCTATCAACATAGCTGACTCGACTCTCTCGTGTTTCTCTTCTTTGGTTACAAAACTACGCCGCAGAAAAAATGTAGCACGAGAAATCAAGAAGCGATGAGAACAAGAAGAAGAAGAAGAAGGAAATGGAACATTAACCGCGGAACAATTTATCAGCATGTTGATACTTCTTGCGTCACATTTGCTAATAGAAAACTACTATTTTTCTCAGATGCTAACACGAAGATAATTTGAAGCAAACCAATCCTTAAGAGGAACACAATAATATTCCACGAGATAACGTATAATATACCATTTGTGTTCTGGAGTTAAGAAAATCGTTCGGGTTAGAACCGATCGGTCTTACATACTGACGAGTATTGTGATTTCGATATCTGCATAACAGTTCGCAAATTAAATTTCCCTTTAGAGAAATTTTATAAGTCACAGGTTTCAAATTACAATTGCTACAAAATTCTTCTTGAGAGGAAGATGACAAGATCGATAATAAAATAGTTAAAGTTCCACAAACACGATTGTAACATTCGGAAAATCGTGCTACAATTTGTACATAAAATATCAATCGATAAATTACCGTGTAGGAAGGTCTAGATTGATCTTTGACGATTGCTTTTGAAGCATAGAACATGATATACTTTAGAAAGTTCCTTTAAATCAAGATAAAGATAAAGCATTCAGAGAAGAGACGAATGAAGTAGAGCAGAACGCCGAGTTCAATTCGATACGAGATTGAAAGTAGTTTAGGATGAAAGTTCGCTGTTAAAAGTTCGAATCAAAAGACCTTCGCAACATTTACAATTTCTCCTGCAATTATGCGATATTAGCCTAAACATTGAACTTATATAATACTTAAAGAATTTAATATTACGTTTAATATTAATTAACATTAAATGAAAAGGATTTTAACACTAGAACTACAGACGATCAAAGCAGAACGTTTCCACAGAAGAAATAATAAAGAAACGATATGGTAAGGTATGCTACGACGAACAATTATTATGACTAATATCGAAAACGTTGCTATAACGTGCAAAGATGCTGTAAACGAACGAAAAGAAATATCTGCCACTCTGCCTTCGTTACGATGATAAAAAGTAAACGTTGACTGACAATGCGAATCTCTATGAACCTCTCCTTCTCTCGATTACAAATATCTATCGTGTAGAAGATAATTAAGCAGCGTAAGAATTCGTGAATAGAAAAATAAATTAGCGTGGTACCGGATGAACGCGTACCGGATGTTACAGTGAAGAGGCGAGATTCGTTTATGAAAAGATAACGCAGCTTGAAGGAGTCTGGCAAAAACACCACTGCTCATTTTATAATTCCCACTAAATGGATTCGTTTCGTATTATTTTTGCCGCTTACTTTTTAGTAAGTTGTTTTAGTTCGTATTACATTTTCATTTTCAATTCAACCACGTTCGTTCTAGCACACCTTACCGTATACGAAAAAACAAATAACGCGACAGAAGAAACAAGCTATCTATCCATATACTTTGCAAAAACATACAGAAAACATACAGAACAAACACATACATTGTCGAAACGCGCCGTTGTAAATCTACAAACGAAAATTTCCATCGAAAATCAGATTAGTCCATGATTTTTCGCGTTTCAACCAGTTAGCTGTTTTTGACGAGTACACTGGTCATGAAGAAATGGCACTATTTCGTGTTACGGCGAGTATACTCGTCATGGGTGAAAAGTAGTTACAATTTGCTGTTTAATTGCAGTAAATTGCAGTAATCAAATTAAAGAATAAAGCAGTCATTTCATTACGACTTAATTCTATCTTATAACAGCCACGTGTATTCTCTGTCCAACGAGTATACTCGTCATCGCATACATTTTGCCACACATTTTAGGTACACGCTTTTCAAAGAGGCCGCGACAGCTAGCCGGTTAGCTGTTCTACTATCAAATACAATGTAACGTAAATCATAGAAGAACTTTCATCCGTACCACTCTACAGCTACGAATGAAAATTTCTATGAAAACTTTCTCACGATTATGATAGCTCTAGCGCACGAAGAACGATAAATATAACGTTAAATAAATTACAAGAAAATTTCCAAAGGTACTGGCGCGAATCCATAAACGAAGATACCCGCGAAAGATGACAAAACCAGTGATCTTTGGTTATGCCAATATTTCTAGCCTGAAGAACGATATAACGTAACATAATATAAATCGTAAGAAAATTTTCAAATGCACTGACACGAATCTACGAGCAAAAATTTCCCTGAAAAATAACAAGATCGGTGATCTAGTATTAAAAACAACGTACGGCGTAACGTAATATTAAATGAGTCACAGAAAATAGTTCAAATATACCGTTGGAAACCTGTCAATCGAAATAACTTCGGCTACTCTGATAGCTCTTATCAAACACAGTATACAACCACGTAAAGAACACCAGGATCGATTAGTTAGGTTACGAGGCGAGACGAAATCGGCTAGACAAACAGTCCAGTCGTCTGTCCGCGTTTCGCGTTTTTCAAGGTAACAGGTAACTCTCGATGGCCATCGTCATCGTATCACGCCAATGTTTCTTGCAACCGGCGTTACAAACTCCAACGTTACTGTCACTACATTTTCCAACGTTAATCGGATTCCTTGGTCTCCACACTTTACGACGCCAGTATCGGAGATCGTTTGTCGTGGTTTATCAAAAACTTCCGCCGCGAAGACACGTTGGCTGAGAGACGAGACGCGAATGCCGCGACTACTCAGGCGAGTCCCACTGTCGACTGACTATCATACAGCCATGTTGCAATCACGTCACCTTTGGCGCGATTATTTAATTCTAATATGTGTCTTTTATCAGCGCGCGTATCTTTATCTGTTTGGCACGTTCATATCGATCCTTGCTACTCCCTTCAGAACTGAATGGTATATGTAGTAGAGGAGGGACGAAAGATAAAAAGGGACATTTTTGTTTTCGAGCAGGATGCGAAAAAAGCTAAAAGACCATTCTGCTTTTGATCGATAACATTGAAAAGGTTCGTCTATTAGGCTATTATGACTGAACGTGGTATGTATTAGTAAACTCTCTTCTCTGTATTTATTACCCGTGTTATTTTTTGCCTTTTTAAAAAGCTGTATTTTGCGCCTTTCATAACTTCATTGTATTGAATAGAACGTATCGATATTTATGAACGGAACGGTGTAATAAAACAGCACGATATGAGTAGTATCTTTTTGGATACCAAACTCGCAATATTATAACGAAATTTTCGTGAAACTTACGTATCTACTTAAAAGAAAAAAAGAATGATCGAATCAAAGAACGAAGAATAAACAGTGGAAAGCAAAATGTATTGCTTAAATTCATCAAAATTAACGGAAACATTGATATTAATTCATAGTGAAACTAAAAAATCAAGAGTGAAGCTTATAAAATCAAACCACTCTGATTCACGTAAATAATAAATTCAACAATCTTAAAGAATATTAAAAAATATTAAACGAAAGTTACCGGACATTTCACGTTACCATTCTTGATTAAACACCTGTTCTGATGTAGTACTAAAGAGATTGATCGTTAATAACGGTATATTTCGCAAAAAGCTTCGACAAACTACCGAAAATGTTGCTTCTGCTATAGAAAAAATTCAATCGTGCGTTGCATGAATGGCGTTACAAAAAAAAAATTCGGAAAATTTCCAATATCCCTTTCAATACGTGTTTTTTTCATCCATGTGCCATCGTGCCTCTCCTCTAAAACAAGCTACGTACAGATTATCGTTATAAATAAGTTCTTAAACTTTTTCCATTCGCCATCCTATTTTGTTCGAGAACATTGTACTCAATCTCAGTTTGATACATAAGATACGTAAAATAGATATATCGTATAAACGAAAGAAGTTTAATTTTAAACGATCCTTTGTCATATTTATGATTTTATCACTCATCATCGCTTGTTGGAACAAAATGGAAAGCATATCGACGCGACGAATGTGCTTGTTCATTTCGGAAAAAGGAATTAAATGTTGGTTGGATATTTTTGGTATAACAGAGCATTTTTTATATCTTGATTTTACAGTCGATGATGATGTAAACGTCGTTTCGCAATAGACACGTATAAAATGTTGTAATCGTGATTAAGGCAATTTTAGAAATTCTTAGAAATTCCGTGTTAATGCCAGGAGAATAACTAAACCCATTTAAACGATTTTTTAGGAAGTTGGTGATTCACGTCCACGTCTTTTTCAATAACTCAGTGAATTCTCCTATAATCCTTTAACGAGAGACGACCGGCATTTTTCATTTTATTGGTGAGTGGCAGTTGCAAAAATTTCCACGAACCCATTTGGGGTGGCGACAAATAGTTCAACAAGATCCAGTGTATACACAGTGACACATATTGCTTACATTCCATGATGGTGGTTTATTTCAGCAAACGTTAGTTCAGCTCTGGTCACGCCTTTGTATAAATTTCCTCCCCTCTATTACGATGTGTTATCCGCTGTTAATACGTATAGTGTACACAGAAACTAGTAGTATATACAATATATAATGTAAATTAATTTACGTTGTATATTGTTATAAAAAGAAAAGAACACTTTGAAGCATCTGAAAACACATTGTACTTTTAAAGGAAATTTTTTTGTCGGAGTATGTGCATTAATTTCGAAGTGGAGGTTTCTTACCAGAAATTATGCAATTCTTTTTAAGATAACAATTTCATAAAAATTGTAAATAAAACGTACTGTAGAAGAAAAGAAACTAGATCGGTAACTGAAATAATTTTTTACAAATTATCAGAACGTTACTGATTATATATAGAGATTAAGAGAAAATTATGTCAATCTGTCTAACGGTGGCTATCAGATATCAGTTTTCGAATAGGGAAATTGATCGCTATATCTGCAGTTGACATTCCATTTAACTTGTACTTGAATCATTTTTGCAAAACGATAGATAAACTGAGTACATACGGATGTTTCAAATGCGATAAAAATCCGCGTAATTTTTAATAATTTCAGAGTTTATCCACGTAGATAAGGAAATTAGTATATTTAACGAACAATGGATCACATAGATGCCTAATTAATTACCTTTCGTTCAAAATTGCTTTGTATACGAACCAATTGAATTCTGTTTATCGGACTGTTTCATTACGAACGATTACGATCCTTCCATTAATTAGTTTCTACGTTTCTTTCGTACCCGTAAACGAGTATCTAATTAAACGATGACGTCCATGAAACAGAGAATGGTAATTCGCCATATGAAATACCGGAAAGTTGAATATTTCCATAATACAACGGAAACTCGATTAATTATCCAAAAGCAATTTCCACAATCCCGAAGGATACGCAGAAACAGCGGTGAAATGAATTTCACGTTAACATTTTAATCTAAGCTCTCCTAAAGAATTTTCAGAATTCGGTCGGTGTTTCGTACTCGAGAGCAACACATGATATTCCTTAGACGCAAAACGAAGCTGGTTTCCATCGATACGTGTCATTGGTTCTCTGATTAATCAGTTCAATAAGCGATAGAGCGTTACACATAGGGGAGAGTCGTACAGTACCGACAAAAACCTAAATAATCTCGCTTCTACTCTTAGTTAATTGCGCTATAGACAATGTTATAAAAATTAATGAAAATTAAAAAATTTCAATTAAAATTATTGCCTCCTCTACCTGTCGCTTAATGTTTGTTGGTATTCAAAAGTTACTCGTATGCAAAGTCGACGGTTTTTAGCGTATTTTACACCTGTAGGCACGTTACTCTGACGTCATGCTGGCTTCTATCCATCATTCGTCTAATGCTAATAAGCGGAGCTGCTGGTTCTACACAAATGCACGTGGGTGGCGGCCACAACGCAGCGGGATCATGAGTCATGAGTCCATGAGTATTAGTTTAGGTTTGGAGCCGCGAGACGGCCGGTTACGTTTATTAAAATAATAAAAATATAAACTAGTATTCGGCGAAGTAAGATTCAATTCAACGTTCAATTGCGCGGACCAATCGGATCGGCGGTTCTTAACATTTCGTTTATCAAAGGACCTCGTTCGAATAATTTTTCGTTATCGCGGACACTCGAGATTTAACTAGTCGAAACTCTAATACTCAGCATAGAAAATAAACTAAAAATCTACAAAATGATAATAAAACCAATCTGGACGTACGGAATACCGCTATGGGGGGCAGCAACAATGAGCCACATAAATAAACTAGAGTCGCTACAATCGAAGATACTGAAAACAATAGTCAACGCTCCATGGTATGTCAAAAACGAGGAGGTACGCAGAAAAATACAAGGAAAGAACGGCAACGTATGCAAACCAGCTGCTGAAGGGAGCAAAACTCACATAGAAAAGAGGCTAAAAAGAAAACACCTCACTGACCTCACTAAAGAAATAAAATAGTCAAACTAGAAGATGGTACCCGCTGGGGGTAGCCATCCACATGTTGTTTAGCAATTAAGTTAGAAAAATTTACCAAATGTCCAGCTGGACAAATTGTAAAGTACAAATTAAATAATAATAATAAAAAAAACTCAAGATTTAACTCAAAATTTAAATCTACACTATGCCGAATGTGTATAACTAAAACAGGTATCGACTGTTTTTCGCCAACCTTTTTTGAGAGAAGAGATTTATTATAAGCAAATTGATAGACATACCGAATATTTTTTATTCGAATAATGTAATAACAAGCTGCGCGTATGCGGACTTCATGGCGCCGGGGATCCACGCGTTAAGAAACGCTGAGTCACATGATGGATAGAAGAAATATGATCGTAGTACGTCAGACTATCCTGTAAAATACGCTAAAAATGCTCGGTTTTACACACGCGTAACTCTCGAACCACTGAATTCCTAAAGTTAACAGTTTGCATTTTGAGATTCGACGCGTTGAAGACTGTCGAACGACGAATAAAAAGGACAATAACTTCGTGTCCCTCAATGGGAAGTTAAAACCCAAATGAAGGTACTGTAGTTCTAAGCAACGTACTTCTAGCATCGTTCTCTTCTCTTCAGTATCACCAGAGTTCTAAGACGTTTAACGTTTACGTTGAAGTTCCGCGCAACGAAAGTTATTTTTCACAGCTAATTTCTTATTCCTCAGGCAATGAAATAATTTTGTCATATCACGTACGTTGTTTCTAGACTATTAGGTACACACAAATACCCTGGTCCTTCGTTCGTTCGTTCTAATTTACGTTGTATATTACGCACAAAGCCTAAGACATTTTCCACGCGATTGTCATTCAGCACCGACTAGATTATTTAAACATATCGTGGATGAATTATTAGTAAAAAAAGGTGAAAACCTAAAAAAAGGTAAAAGACTAATCGTCCAAATTTTCTTTCATTTTTCCAATATACTTACTTCAACTTCTCAAGAGAATTGATTGTAATGAGCATCTAAATAAAATAAAAAAATTTAAAATCCTATAGTTTAAAATCCTTTGAAAAGAGAAAGCAAGTTAGAAGAAGATAAGTAAGACAAAGGTAGATTACCACAGAGGAAACTAGACTTTGATGAACAAGTCACTCAGTGCATTATTCACAAGGAATTATTCAACGAAGATTGGCAGCGATGTATCAAACGTTTGGCTCATGTGTAGCGTACAGACTAAGAAAACGTGACAGAGCCATAAATTAGCGATAGAAAAACCAAGGGGGTCTAACGAACATCCCGCAGGCCATCAAAACAACAATGTAGAGAGCGTTCCAGTGTCAAAAAACAGTAACAGCATGGTCATCTCTGACCTGGGCCCCGACGATACTCTCTCCATAGGAGCCAAATCTATAGTATATAAACCTTCCTAAAATCAGCTCTGGACATTCTCTGTTCTAACACTCTGAACCGTCACTCTGTTGGATTCGTACAATAAATTTTACTACTAAATCTATCTAAAGTTCAATTATTTAGCTTATTTGTGAAACGTTCCAACTGCAACGCGAGGAGAAATCACCGGCGATCTGTCAATTTCGTGATTTGTTGTGTCTCCTATGTGACAAAAACATCGATCAGTCTACTTGTGATATTTGTGGACATGTCGAAATAGAAGTTCTATTTTATTTAAATGTTTCTTACTAACATTACTAATTACTTAGATGTTAAAATCTACCAAGTAGATAGTTTACCGGTATTGGATAACAATTTTTCGTTCGTTGTCAATTACATCCGTTTTATCTTGGAGAATTATTGATCTTTACGATAAGATATAAGGAAACTATTTTTTCTCCTTTTATCAAGAATTATTTGCAACTATAAATTACTTGTTCCATATTTGACTTTTATCAAAAGTAGCCCAAGTTATAGAAGAGAAATTTAGATTGGCTGGTATTGTACGACCCTCGTCAAGAGATAGATAAGAGAAGATTCTCATATCCATAAATTCATTGATTCGTGGTGGTACGAAGAATTAAGAACAACGTTAATATTCGTGACCATTCTAATGGCTCATTGGCAGACGTTTCAACTTAAACGTGCAGAGTAAAATAATGCTATATAATATTATATTCATATTATAACCTGTTTGGACCTATGGGATCTAACTATGGGAAACAGCGAGTAATTCCAACATAGAAATTCTTCGACGCTTCCAATCGAAAACTCTGAGATTCCTAATAGATGCACCTTGGTATGTTACCAACGAAACAATACATCGCGACCTTAAGATATCTACAGTTAAATAAGAAATATCCAAATTCAGTAATAAATATAACATAAGAATTAACAACCACCAAAACTCACTAATTACTCAATTACTTGACACAACGGATCAGATCCGCAGGTTAAAAAGACATTACCTTCTAAATTTAAACATTAGATTCAGCTAGAATCAAATATACGATAATCACTTATCATTCACGTTATAGTACACCACGCCAGAATAATTTACTTATAATTATCAATGAGAATTAATTGTAAACTACTTCCAAATGAAAAATAAAAAAAAATATTCGTGACTGATTGGAACGTACGATACAATATACAAGGCCTCAAGTTAATGAATATTTTAAAGAATTTAATTACCTCCGTTTCGTGTGTTCTTTTCAAATTATCCTTTTGCTACAGCTTTTTTTCTTTCGTTTAATTTATCCTTTTACCTGAAACAATTTTCGCGTTATCTTTATATCTCTGCAAGCTTGTATTTTATTTTCAATATGCGTTCATTTTGTCAGTTTACTTTAATTCCTTTCCGTATTCCATAATTCGTGATTCTGCTTTGCTTCAACTTGAAAACTTCCTGTTTTTAATTGCTACGGTACGAATTAATATTAATTAAAGAGCAACTCAACCATCAAATTTGGCTAATTCAAACAAATTTGTTTCTATCGAAACAAGCAGTTAAGAGATTCCAGAACCAATTTTCGCTATAGAATTTCCTATTAAAGCAAATATGATTTCAACCAATTACCGATCTTTGATCTCGAGGCGGTAATTAATCAACCGTCGAGTTTCCATGATCAAATTAAGCCAAGTATTTTATCGACAGGAAACACGAAACTTTGACACGATTGAAATTGTTGTATCGCGTTTCGAAAGAAACTTCATCGGACTTTTGCTTAACATCTGTATCGATAGAAAACGACATAATAGCTGATTCTTTGTTGACAACGAAAATTCTGTTCTTTCCTTTTCCCAAATATTTATATTTATCCATAAAAGTTTGAAGCGTTTGATCTAACGCATGTTTGTATATAGTACAGAGATCAACAAGGGTATTCTAGTATTTCTTTCGTTTTTAGATTTTTTGAAAGCGTAGAATATGAAAATAAATGATCTAATCTGTCAATAGATTTTTGATCGTCAATAATTGTCAAAATCTTTCAACTTTCGTTCGCGATGATTCAATGAAACATTCGTAACTCCTGATTTTAATCCCTCGAAACTTTCTAACCGAAATACATCCAGAATTTCTCCGTTCGTCTAGCCAGACTTTCTTCAGCGGCTCGATCGATTCGAGACATCGTTTCGCTTGCGGATGGAAAGCTTTAATTAACTTCGGTCTGATAAATCTTCGAGGACGTACGAAACGAACGTGTTTCATAAGAAGATCGGATTGGCGTAATTCCTTGAAAATGTCTCGTGAAACGGCAGACATCGCACGTATGGTACTTTAGATTGTCGTAAGAAACTATTGCTGGCACGAATCAAACGGACAGCATGTGAATAAAATAAATATTAAATAAAATAAAAGTAAAAGTAACCTAATATGACAGAATGGCGTACTGGAAGCACTTGCTTTTCAAAAATTGAACTAAATGTACGTTCATTTACAATTGATTTTCCAACAACGCGGGCTATTTTTTTAGGCAGCCAAAAACACAATTTTTCTGTTATTGTACGAAATTATATCAAGGATTTTTGTATTGTACTAATGTATCACGAAAAACTCAACCCATTTGCATCATGGCCTTCCTTAAGAGGACAGTTGAAGGCATCAGCGGCGATCAAATGATGATTGGTCCCTATCACTGCGCGTGGGTGTAGTAAATGACATTCGAATTCTTCATGGTTTATCCAAAATTTACTGTTTAAAACGATTGGTAGACAATGTTACTTCGCAAACATCGCATCTTACGTTCTTTATAACAGAGGAAGAAAGTAAAAATTATTTATTTAAAAAAAAATTATTTACATTAAAATGGAAATTAAATCATATTATTTTTCGTGGAATTCTTTAGAATGGTCAATACATAATGGTACATCGCAAATATGGCATTTAAGGACCCTTTCTTTTCGAGTACGTTTAGATAAGCATGCAACCCATCGCTTTGACGTTCTGCTTCCCTTTGGCGGAGTTGGAGATATCCGAATAGGAAAATGCCTGCCAGCATATCGCAAAAGATTTTCACAACAAAAATAAGACTTGTTCAGAAAATAATAAACTGATACAGGCGAGATGCTGACAAACGGGTCAAACGTGATCTCTCACATCTGAAAAACACTTAGCGCTTGGTGATAGAAGACAGTTGCAGCATGCGGATTAATCCGCGCTTGGATGCAAATGGGCTAAAAATAGGGTTTTATAATTATTTTCACCACTGTACAGATATATGCCAATATACAGTGGCTCACGAAAGTATTCGAACGCCTACACTTACAAATTTCAATTAATAAAATGAGGTGTACTAAATTAATTTGTTAAAACAATTTGGTATCTATAGCGACGGAAAGTCTCAAGATTACATCAGGAAAATTTAAAAACGATTCAATAATATAAACAGGAATTATGATACATTTTTTAGAAACATTCATGATAAGTGTCTCACAAAGTATTCGAACGCTGTAACACTGTTGATAGTTTTTCATCTTCCTTTGCACCGAATGTAAACATCATTGCTAAATGAAAATATTGGTACGTTCACTTGATGTTAGGATGTCGTTCCAGTAACAGTAACGTAAAAGTGTGCACAATAATATTTAAAATGAATACCAAAAAGTCTGAAACAAAATTGTGAAAGAGAAATAATATTCCGATTACATGAGAATGGCAAATCATATAAAACGAGATTGTCGGAATTGTGAACAGAAGTTTTTTTTTATTATTTAATTTGTTCTTTACAATTTGTCCAGCTGGACATTTGGTAAATTTTTCTAACTTAATTGCTAAATAACATGTGGATGGCTACCCCCAGCGGGATACTATCTTCGAGTCGTGAACAGAAGTAAGTCCACAATACATTATATCATAAACAAATTAAAGAATGAGAGAACACTTACAAACAAAACTCGATCAGGTCGACCAAAGAAATTAACTGGAAAAGAGGAGAAAGTTATCATTCGCGAATTAAAAAAAAAATCCTACTACATCCGCTCCTCAACTCGCAAGTGTGAGCTGATATGTTTCATAAAGAAGTTCACTCGGAATTACGTCGACGAATCTGACGAAACAATGATTTTCATGGCAGAGTATCGCGAAAGAAGCTATATATTAATGCGGCAAATCATAAAAGAAGATTTACTTCTGCAAAAACCTATATTAATAAAGATAATTCTTTTTGGGACAAAGTCATCTTTTCGGACGAGTCAAAGTTTATTTTTGGCTCAGATGGTTAAAATTATGTGTGGAGAAAACCAAATACGGAATTGGAAATTCGACATTTATATCAAACAGTGACACACACAGAGGTGGATTGGTTATGGTGTGGGAGTATATGGCTGACAGTGGCACCGGAAATTTGATATTTACTGATGGAATACTTCACAAATATAAGTATTTAAATGTTTTAAAAAATAACCTTAAAGAAAGTGCCCGCAAATTAGGATTATTGGAAGATCTCCACTTCCGACAAGATAATGATCCTAAGCATACTGTTAGAAATGTGAAAGAATGGTTCGTATATGACACACCAAACATGTTAATTACTCCATCGCAAAGTCTAGACATAAATACGATTGAAAATTTATGAGATGAAATCGGAAAAAGATCAAATAAATTTCAAATAATTTCAGAGCAAGTATTGAAAGATAAAATTATAGAAATATGGCACTCCGTTGAGTGTAGTTTTACAAAATCATTGATTTACAGTGTGGATGCCCCCGGGGGCAGGTGTGGTGTGCTACGCCGACGATACCCTGGTGATGGCCGGTGGACGTTGCTGGAACGACGCCCTGAGCCTCACCGAGGCCGCCGTGGCATCTGCGGTACGCGCCATCCAGAGGCTCGGCTTAAGTGTGTCGCCAACCAAGTCCGAGGCCCTGTGGTTCTTCGGCCATCGCCGGAGAGGAGCTCCTCCTCCTGGGCAGTGCGTGAACATCAACGGAGAGCAGGTCCCAGTGAAATGCCAAATGAGATACCTGGGTCTCACCATCGACAGCCGATGGACGTTTAGGCCGCATTTCGGGCTCCTAGTCCCAAGGGTGATAACCGCAGCCAACGCCTTATGCGGTTTATTACCGAACATCGGCGGGGCAGGAGTTGGAGTCCGCCGACTCTACGAGGGAGTG
>JACXIL010000174.1:3103943-3159872 GCA_014737365.1 Bombus soroeensis | reverse complement strand
GTGTGTGTGTGTGTGTGTGTGTGTGTGAGGTACACGAAAGTATTTCGAAAATTTTTATGAATGTATTATACAGGATGTGGCCGAATAACATGTACGTGAGAGGTGATCTCTTATGAGAAAATAAGGAGAAAGCACAGAATAAAGGATTCTTCATATGTCTCGTTTTCAAGAGATTTTTTAAATTTGGAAATTTGTGAATTAAGCTTGAATAATTACCGATTAGATACGAGTAAACGATCAATAGAAGGTTTGTCCGTTTAAAGCTTCGTTTTCAAGGAAATAGAGTTCGCAGATGTTTAGTTAGAAATTGGCCTAGTACGATCAATTATCAAATTTCTTTTTCTTTTTCAGAAACAAAACGTTTTGTAGACAAACTTTATTCCACATTTTCGACTTATTTTCGCACGTGGAATAACATCCTGTCGATTATCTACTTCTGTTCAATCAGGAATTAGCCACGTCCAAGTATACTTGAAACAGATTCAAACCTGATTTTCTCGAAAACGAAACGCTATGTAGCAAACAAATTTTTGTTCTGTATTTTCTTTTTATTTTCTCATAAAGAATCGCTTCATGCTTGCTTATACATAATTATTCGGCCGCTCTGTATACACAAAATTTTATTAACACTCGCAATTTCTGTATACGTGCTTAAATTGATTTTATACTGAACGAATATGATCATGATAGTTGTGTCTCGTTATGGTGTTCGTGAAATTTCAAAATGTTTCGTATAGTACACGTAATATAGATATATAAAGTGTTCGTTTCAAAGTAACAAAAATGTTACAATTAATGTTATAATTAATATTATATGAACGCCTTAAATTATACCACAAAAGAGATTATATTTCCCAGGGATAAAAAAAAGGAAGGAAGGAACTTTCGACCTATTTAATCTTAATTTTCAACGTCCAATACGTTATATACCTTCTAAGCAGCCTCGTGTTTCAATTAAGCGCAGCTTCGCAAACTTTATCAACTTACTCGCTAAATATCGCAACGGATGCTAGTAACTTAACCGGTATAAATTTACCTCGTTCGCCTGTACGCGTTAAAAATAGCCGTATTATAATGTAAGAACGAAAGTTAACTGTAAAAATAAAGACCGTCAACATCTATACCGAGTGTCCCGTAAGTTCATCGCTGTTATTATTTGCTACAAATATAAGATAAATGGACGAATATCCTTAGAAACTTTATTGAAACCTCGAAAGGAAACAATGACGACTTCGTTTTTAATTTAAGACCTGGATCTACCGATTATGTCACGTTAGATTTATATCAGTAGATTCGTGATAGCATCGATGTAAGTGCCTTTACTACAGTGGAATTCCATTTATTTGAACCAGTCGGAGGACAAACAATTTATATAACCGAAGTTCGTATAATACGGGTTTGCCTTCGGATAATCAAATTCGATGGAATTTTCGTTGAAATAAAATTCCACTGAATTCGTTCCAATCAAATAAAATCTGCATTCGATAACGAACTAACTTGAATAATAACTATTGTAAAAAGTTACCGACAATCGTCGAAAGAGTTCTCAAAAACCGATAACAATTAATACATATCATACGACAAATAGTTTCCTATGGAAGCTCATTAATTTCCTTGTGAATACGATTAAAAATATGGAATCTAGGCAGAGATTTATTTCACGTGGTAAATATTACAACGAGTACTTTACTGTTTGTCATTTTATATACTTTGCGCCTTCGAACTTTTATAAGCGCGTAAAAATCTCTAACGCTCTGCACCAGACACTTTGTATAGTTTGTCGAAGAGACTATAGATCGTCCGATGGTTGGAAAATCTGCGGGCGCGGATAAATCTCACGAGAAGAATGTCAATTAAAGTTGAGCTGGTGCGCGGGCGCGTGAAGCGATCGATCAGGTCTGGCATCTGTGCCACTTTAAGAAAGTAAGTCAATGCAATTCGCAATGAGTAAGGTTACATAGGCGATGCTTTAGCGCCTAGGATCGACGAAGACCTTCGGCTTTGGATCATGATCTACACGGTCGTCTGCTCCGATTAGTCGTTCCTCAAACGATCGATCTGAGCTTCCGCGTAAAGGTGCTGCTAACGAACACTATGGAACACTATCAATATTTCAACCGTCTAAAAATGAAACCGACTCACTCGATATTTTAAAAGCTACTAAACTTCGGTATCGGAGCATACGATTAACTATAGACCGAGTCATTTCTCAATTAGAAGCTTCTACAATTACGATATTAAAAATCAATAGCGNAAGATGGATCAAGTTCAGTTAGGTCAATGTAGAATCGGAGTTGTTGAAAAAGTAAAAATGATATAATTTACGTGTAGAAAAAATCAAACTATACGTGGAATGGTAGAAGATTATAAGGAAATTACTATATGAATGACTAGCTAATTTGGACCGAGTCATTTCTCAATTAGAAGCTTCTACAATTACGATATTAAAAATTAATAGCGAAGATGAATCAATTTCAGTTAGGTCAGTGTAGAATCGAAGGCGTTGAAAATGTAAAAGTGATATAATTTACGCGTAGGAAAAATCAAACTATACGCGGAAAGATAGAGGATCATAAGGAAATTACTATATGAATGACTAGCTAATTTGGACCGAGTCATTTCTCAATTAGAAGCTTCTACAATTACGATATTAAAAATTAATAGCGAAGATGAATCAAGTTCAGTTAGGTCAATGTAGAATCGAAGGCGTTGAAAATGTAAAAGTGATATAATTTACGTGTAGAAAAAATCAAACTATACGTGGAATGGTAGAAGATTATAAGGAAATTACTATATGAATGACTAGCTAATTTGGACCGAGTCATTTCTCAATTAGAAGCTTCTACAATTACGATATTAAAAATCAATAGCGAAGATGGATCAAGTTCAGTTAGGTCAATGTAGAATCGAAGGCGTTGAAAATGTAAAAGTAATATAATTTACGTGTAGAAAAAATCAAACTATACGTGGAATGATAGAGGATCTTTAAATAGGAAAATTATTACATGAACGTGGAGCTGACTCGTCTTTCTCGATTAATAGGTTGATACCTAATCGTTTAAAAACAGAATGATTTATCATAACGGGGTTGATCGGTTTGACTCGAATATCGATGATATCGAAATGTTATCGCCAGGTGAAATGTAACAAATGAGGCGTGCCTTGTCCGAAAATTCATTTCGTTGAAACGATAACGAGCTACACTAGAAGTCCATTTGTCGGAACGAAATTTTAGTTAAATGCTAGTTTGACCGATTAATCTCGTGCTGATTCAACTCGCTTATCTAAACACGAACTCCTATTATGAGAAAAAGGTATAATAAACAGTGGAAAAAAGCAATTGATTCTTACTATAGAAATTCTCGTGCGAATTCAGATAAACAGAGGTTTATGAAAATGACTTCCATACTTTATTTTATACAATGGCGCGATAGCAACGTTGCAACAATTTGAATATGTTTTATTCGACACATCTTAAATATGTATCTCTGCCAACTACTTACGCTTTCGGTGAAACATAATTTTCTAAAATAATGCAAACTCTTTGTAACGTAAGTTAACGAGATAGAGATAAGTCGGAGCAAACAAAATAAAAAGGTAAGTGACCAATGTAATAAGTATTTACAGTCTCTTCACGCCTTTTATTCGCTTTATCGGCATGTGAACAATATTATCAATATACCAATAAGTATTATACTATCGATATATCAATAAATCCTTATCAATAGTCATTAGTATATCGTAAGATATGTTGGAACGAACGGAATTGGTTCTCGAACAACGTTAGTTGTAGCATAAATTGAAACGTAATATATTCAGGTGTAATTCTTCTCAGGCTGACAGTTGAAAACAAGGTTATCGTTAGTACAACGATTTGAACAATAGAAAAATGTAATATGAACTGAAAGAAACGAATGGTAAAAATAATATGAAATCTATTTCTTTAACACGACACATAAAATGGCGAGGCAATCGCGTTAGCCAACCTTCCCATAAACAAATCTCGCCTCTTCACCGTGACATCCGATACTCGTTCATCTTCCACCAAGCTGGTTTATAGCGCTATTCACGACTTTTTACGCTGTTTAATTATCTTCTACACGTTGGATACCGTTAATCGAGAGAAAGAGATTCAAAAAGATTCGCATCGTCAGTAAACGTTTACTATTTACAGTCGTAACGAAGGCGGAGTGGCGGATATTTCTTCGTATTTGCTGCAGCATCTTTGCGCGTTGTAGCATCTACCAGTTGTAAGGTAGTTCGTAGTAGCGTAGCTTACCGTATCTATTAGGTTGTCCGAAAAGATTGTTTCGTTTTATGAGGAAATAATATGAGGATAAACGTTTTATATTATTTTGTCGAATTACGTACGGTGTATTTTGTTCTGTTGAGATAAACACCACGACATTTCACAGACTTGGTTTCACGTTTATACGAAGGTGCGCTGTTGTAAAAAACACGTTTGCGAAAGAAAGACACTCTTCGGACAATCTAATACTTCCACGTGATATACAGTTACTTAACCATGAATTTTGACTGTAATCTCTATTGTCAGAACACTGGATCGCTTTCGACTTTCACCGACATTGTTTCACGGTGAAAATCGTTTATCTTGTTACCATCGATAAGCCGTAATAAACTCTAAGGATATGTTATCGACAGGATCGAGTCTAAATTCAATTGCAAGCAGAAGTAAGTAGAACTTTCGGTGCGTGCCCGATGAATTGGAATTTCGAGAAAGAAAGCAAAGATTAATTGTACGAGATAATTCAGCAATTACGCGGTCTGTGAGCGCGTGGTGAAACGAAAATTCTGCGAGAGTTTCGTTCTCGAGATAAACCACTGTGAATGTTGCTCCGTTTCCCCCGTTTTTCCTTTTATAATCTTCCTCTTTCCCTATCTAACTCAATTTTTTTGTTTGTCCTAGTAGTTGTTACGATTATCGCATCGGTGTGTTTCTTTGATTTTTCTGCTTATCATTCCTTTATTCGTTGTTTCCACGGATATGTCGATAAAACGTCGATTTAACGTTTGTTCAACGACTATACGTTCCGCGACCATAGGGCGAATTTCAATGGAACTTCAAATTCGTTAGAATATTAAACGAAGATAGGAAGCTTAAGAAAGAAAGTCCTTCAATGAAAGCAAGTGATTTTTTTTAGTTTCACTTACTGGACTAGACCTTTTTGGCATGTAAATATGGTCTTGAAGTATTTATGAAAATGTAATTTTGTTTATTTTAATTTTTCTAATCGTTTATTAACTTTCAAGACTGCCACGTTTAATAGCTTTTTAAACTGACGATAAGCGAAAGAGTAATCGATTAATCAATTCCCTCTGTTACAAATTTCTCCAAGAATCGAACCTCAAATTTTTATTTCATCATTTATTTGTAATATCTTTTTTAAACGATATAAATTAAACTCATCTACCGAAAAAAGTAAATTCCTTAACTTTTGCTTTCGGATGACCGTGACAATGGTTACATCAAGGTCAAAGCTCAATGGTCAAAGACGACTACTTGAAATGAGAACTTGTGTACAATATACACAACGAACGAATAAGAAGAACTGAAATAACAGAATTAATTTCTACCTTAAGGCTATCTACGTTCCAAAAAGGTCTAGTCCCATGACTCATAGTTGGCCCACAAAAAAGAAAAAAAAATTCATAAAAGTCACCTGCCTTTTTTATTGTTATACGAAAATCCCTTCTTAAATAAACATTTATGGAAACAAGATTTTACTCACCCTTCGTGAATTCGTCCACCGACTCGAACCGTCCTTCGACCTTGTTCTTCGATGAATCCCAATCGAAGGGTGCGGCGAATCCATGATCCACGCTGCGGCTCTTGCTCCTGCGAAAGCAAAAGTTTAATTAACCATTGAAACGATGAAACCCCGTACTTTCTCTATCCCTTGACTCTTTATGTTAAAATAGGTTCGTTGGAACAAACGAGTTTCGAAATTTCTAATACGAACGAACAAAACTGAATCGTACACGATTAAATACAGAATATTATTCGTGTAGCTTTTTGTTTCTCTTCTGTTCCGTTTCATTCTTTCGTTTTTCTTTTCTGTATTCTTTGCAAAAGCAGAGTCGGCCAGGCGAGACACGATGCAATTTCACGATGCAACGAGCCATGCGTCGTATATAAACGAGCCCTAAAAGACGTATCCGCAGGACAGAATGGCCTGCGAAGATAGCGAGCAACAATGGAAGGCTTCCGTCAATGAAATTGGCGGCTACGAAAGAGAGAGAGAGAGAGAGAGAGAGAGAGAGAGAGAGAGAGAAATAACAAGTTTGACGAATGGAGGAGCACGAGGCGCGAACGAGTTATCTGATGTTGCAACAAGTAAAATCCGCTAAACCGACGAGCACGTACTTCTCGTATTTGTGCAATGTCTGCGGATTTCTAATCCTCCCTGATGAAAATTTTACAATGCCTAAAACTTTGATTTTATATTCGCAGATTAATAATAGTCGATACGTCATTCGAGAAAGCGTTTCAGATAAAACTTGTTCTGTTTCAAGGGGGACGTGTTCCGACGAGCACCAGATTTGTCTAGGTGAATACGTTTTCGGGATTTCAAGGCTACCTTTGTCTTTTTTCAATGGAACTACATGCACGTTTATTTTCATGCATCGCTCGATGCAGTTTGTTTTTAATTATTTAGAGAAAAGTATTAAGGTATACCCGTATGCGATTAGTTCAAAAGGTATACCATGTTAACTTCGTCAAGCTGAATGTACGAAAGACAAGGAGAACCTGAGTAGAAGCACCTGCGCTATTTTTCCTCGTCTTTCATACGATAACGTTCGCAAGAATCAAAGTGAGAATATCTTTGGAATCAACCATTCTTCGACTCGAATACCTTAACACTTTGACTGCCACGTTGGTCACATATGACCGGTCACGGTTTCTCCTGTGAGGCCACGGTGGACATTGGTGACCAGAGCGCTTGAACTTCTTACAATTGTAAAAATTGTATGAAAATTGACAGTTAGGGCATTTTGAATATAACCGATAAAAAAAGATACTTTGAAATAAAAAGTACCCCATTAAACAATCAAACATTTTTATTAGAATATCAATAAAAAAAAAAAAATGAGAACAAGTCTTGCATCTAACGGTGCACTCTATTTGCATTCATATCTTTGAGGGGTAATCTACGAATATTATTATAAACACACCTTAGAAAATAATCGTAAATGCTGCTTTATAATCATATAATTGAAGTTAGAAGTGTGCACATACCTTACTGTTATATATAGAATGAGCAAATACTGTCTTATATAATATCTTCTACACGTTTCAACAATATATTCTGCACATTTTGCTTACGATAAAATAACGAATGCGAATGGTTTGTTGAAATAAACGAAGCCTCGTTATAATATGTCGCTATCGACTGTTACCAAGGCGCTACGATGACCACCCGTGACCATCAATAAGATAAACGGTCCATTGGGGAAAAATATTGTCTTACATCATCAATTTATTATTATTTTGCCATTGTATGCTTTGAATAATAAAAATACTCCCGTGGCGTCCTGAGCGAAACATGTGATTTCGGCGTGGTAGTCAAAGTGTTAATACTTTTTTTTGTAGAGAATTTAAAATATACACAGCATGTTCCATTCTCGTTCCATTTGAAAAATCAAAGGTCAGGCTTACAGTCTCGAAACGTCCGTCTGGATACTCCATCCCCGTGAAGGAAAATAAGCTTTATTCGTAATACTTTTTCCAATAATGTATAGTTTAGTAGATTTCTGCGTGTATGGATGAAAATGAGATGCACGGTGTATAGGAATGAATGAAGAAAATGAAATTATATAGTACAATGTACGACCAGCGAAGAAAAATATAGATATGCGTATCAATAATTTCTAAGTTACATGGCATTGCCTGTTTTTGAAGTCAATTGCATGCACACAGAAAGTATATTTTTGCCTAATCCTATACATAAATGCTTGCAACTCATCGTCGTACAGCCATTCTAATTGAAATTTGTTGAGTTGTACATACCTGAAATAGGGTACTGTGAGATTTTCTGTGGATCTGGAATGCGTGATATCCTGGGACATTCGCCTGGACCTACGATGCAACAAACAATCCAAAACGACAACGGTGAGTTTACATGCAACTGCGTGCCAAAATGCTTAAAATAAAATTAATGCGCGAATAAAATTGATGGGGATCGTAAAACTGGGTAATGGCGGGATAATTTCAGTTAGAGAGAAAAACGAACGATATATTTGTGAAATGTAGCAATTTCCATTGCACTGGTTGTTACATATCGAATTTAAAGTTCATTTTTCGCCAAACTAAGGGAAACCATGAGGTACGTTGAATCGATATGAAATAAAAAATATAACAGAAAGCGATTAAATAAAAATCAATGATCGTCATGCTGACGAGAGACTCGAGTCTCGAATTCGATAACGATAAAATCATCTCACACAAGCAGGTAACTGCAAAAATAAAACAACATACATTTCGATGCCCATGCATATACTTTCCTGTAATTCTTGGAATATTGGAATATCACATACCGTGTGACATCATCATCAAAAATTTAAAAGCATACAGTCGCAAACTATGTTTTCTAGTATTATTTCCAACTGACTAAAACTTTCCAAACTTCATCATCGCAATCGTCAATACCTTGGATGTATACCCGGATGATCTTAATTATTCAAACGACTTCAAAAGTCGATAAACTTTTACAATAAAATAAAATAAACCATTTCAATAATTTCAATGAAAGACACGTGTAACTTCTAATCAATAATAAAATCGATTAAACCAATATTTATTGATCCAATAAATAATCGTATTTGTTAATGATATCAAAGATTATTCTTATCTCTTATTGACTTTCATTCTTATCATCGACTATGAAATCGTGAATGTATTGTAGGAAATGTGTGAACGTAAATGGTAAAGTGTGAGTTATTCGAATTAATTTATGAGTAGTAATTTATGAGGTAGTATGAATAAAAAATCTGACATAATCTTGTGCATTTTATTTGAAGAATGAGATTTCAAGCTCGATCGATACGAATTTGTTCGAGGCAGGACTATTTGCATAACATTGAGCAAAATCAAATTATCGAATTACGCGCCGGAATATAAAGACACGATGGTGGAAGGATGCCAGAATAGATATCCCCAAACGATGACTGGAGCTGGATCTGCTCGATTTGAAACGGCGCATTCGCAGCGTCATGTCACAGCTTTCATCCGATGCTAACTACCAGCGATGCTTTAATTCGATTACCGTCCCCTATCCTGACGAGATCACTCGTTACACCGGATCTGCATTCGAGCGACCGTTTGCTTCTATTTTCGATCGGGTTTCCGAGGTCGACTCGTGTATTTCTGCTCTAGACGACGAATCCAGTTGTAGTTTATATTACGCCAGAGAACTACTGAAGCAGAAAACTCCCTCTTGCTTCGTTTTTCGGTAATAAAATCAATCGAGTAACCAATTGCCTGTGATTATTTTTCACTTGAATTTACACAAGTCGCACCAATATCATTCATGGAGCACCGATCGTAATTTCCATTTTACGTATCACGATATTTACGGATAATATACGTATATATATAATTTACGGCTTTTGTTCCTAGAATTTACGTTATGTTATTTCATTCTACAGACGCCTTGTAAGGTTAAGAATCAATTAAGGAAGATTAAGATCAATCAAGTAGATGAAGAAAATTAAGGAATTTAATAACGAATAGAGAAAAATTAATTCAATAAATTATGAAACTTAGGGAATACGAAGAGGATCTATATATACGCTTTTTATATGTATGGAATGTAAGAAGTCTTTCCATTATTTTGTTCAACCCCTGTATATATAGATACCTATATATTCCGCAATCTTTTTTGCCGCCCAAGTTCTCCCTAAGGGGATGAAATTGCCTGCTGAAAATCCGGCTATTTTCCGATTTTGCGTCATAACTCGCTACAACGTCGATATTTCTTTTGTCAAACGATAATCCTGATTTAAAAAAGTAACCAACTTTCGTATGAAAACTTTTTTCTGTCTCTTATAACTCACGCGTTATAACGTAAAATCGGAAAATAGCCGGATTTTCAAGGGTCAATTTCACCCTTCTAGAATGAACAAATTTGCGTGATACGTACCTACATATCCCCAAAGCTTCGCAATTTTATGAATTTGCGGTTTGGGTATTTCCAGCTGTAACACAGAATTTAAGTGGACGTAAATGCAGGAAATAAAAATAAGAAATTTATGTTACCACTCTGGCTTAACGTTATTCGGTGATCGTGAAAGAACACGCAAAAGAAGGTAGAAATTGCCACGTAAATGGCAGAAGAGTACGGCATCCATTGTATTCGTTGGACCAGTCCATACAATAAATCACACTGATATATTCGAGCAGCTGTCGTCTACGAGCAAAGTCGAAGCTATCAAACTTTCCGCCCTCCAATATCTAGCTATGGTCCCTTAGTTGAAAACAACGAAGGAAATTTATGAGGAAAAACAAGCGTGATATCATCGGGCTATATTTTTGGAAACAGCAGAATGTCACGTTTGGCAGGCTGCCTTGTTAACAGATCGGAATCATCAACTAGCACGAGACACGGGGGAAAAATAAATAAACAGCACCTAGTTTCGATCGAACTAACTCTGATTTACGTGCGATGCTTGTGTTTTCTCCGCTAACAATTTTAACGAACTTCACGCTTGACACTGTGATCAAGATCACAAGAACGAAACGAACAGTGTTTAGTTGGTCTCGGCTGTGTAAATTGTTAGGAAACAGGAAACACGTACTTACGTTCTCTCGGTAATATTTCATACTACTATAAATACGTAATGCTAAAGCGAAGTCAATAAGGTGCAGGAAGTACGTGGTCACAGAGGAAGGGTGATATAAATAATAAATTTCACTCTCGAGCCAATTGACAAATCGTCCAAGGAAAATACGACAACTTTAGTTCTTGGTACGATAACATGAAATATTTCTGAGAATAACATTTTGTTTCGAAGATGTTCCGTTTCGTGGGAGTAGATACGTATTTGGTTTGTGATTCGTTTGATTTTGTATACATATGGGTGAGATCTAGGGAACCGTGAAAATTCTATCAGGAACTTAGTGGACTTGGAAGATTCCAGGAACTATGGACATTGCGGAGTAATTCTAGAAGGTCGAACAATCTAAAAATTGACATATTTTCATAAGTTTATGAGATCATAGAAATTTTATGGCCAATAGAAAGAGATGGTAGTTGTTCTAGAGATCTAAGTTTCCAAAGATTTCAAGAACTACAGAGGACTTAGAGTAATGCCAGAAAATCATATAAATCTGAGAATAATTTAAAAAATCTATGGATTTTATAGAGATTCATAAATTAAAAAAAGAAAAAAAAAAGAAAAGAGATTTCAGACAATTTAGAAATCTATGCTGCAAAAGTTGCAAGTATTACAAAGGTTCTGGAATAACTCTAGAAGATTCAGTGATCCGGAATCTAATTCTTTTAAATTTATAAATTTAAAAGATCACACAGATTTCAAAGATTCTAGAGACATGAACGTGACAAAGATTTGGAAAATTCTAAACATTTGAAAAATACTAAAAGTTCTTCAATGTATAGATTTACAAATCACAGACTCGTTGATCTAGAATCTAGAGATCCGAAGGACCTCCAAGACCCAAGAAATGCCAAACATTTTAGAGACACGAACACGACAAACGTTTGACAAATTTTAGACATCTGAAGAATACCAAATATTTGAAAGTGCATGGAGTTGCAAAAACCACAAACTCAAGGATCCAAAGATCAGAAAGACCACGAAGATCCAACGACTTTTGTAAACCTCGAAATCCACTATTATCATTTCTGATAAAACATTGATCAAATCCAAACTCTACGCAGTATCGAATTCTGCGAGTTTAGATTCATCGCTATAACGTTCCACGACCCCAAGATGACCAGTATAGTGTTCTACAAAGGCAGACTTATCAGTATGTATCGTATTCCTACCTTTGATACAAGGAGTATCACATTTTACAAGCCTGACGTTTCATCTACTTCGAATTCCACGACCTTTCAATGGACAACGTTGCATTCTACATATCCAATCTGTATCTGTTTTCATGTCCTCTAAATACGAACATCATAGACAGCATATTGAACCACACTTGTTCCAAACTATGTTCGATGGACTGGTAACCCATCAAGAGCTCGTCGAAGCTACGTTTGATCGTCCATCGATAACAAAACTTCGACTTGTTCAAACCACGTTCGACGAAGGTACAACTTGTCAGAACATTTTGCAAACTACACTCAGGATTGCCAAATAATCTCTCGTCGTTATAACGTGCTAATTATTATCCGATATCCAGGTTACTATCCTAATTATCGATAGCACCAGAACACCAGGTGTTAACGCTACCAATAAAATGACGATATTGGCGAACGAATTTCGCACTGTTCTATCGTATCTTCCCTACGAAAAAATCGATAGAACACCATCAATCAATGAAAAGATAGTTTTCATCCGACGTGTTTGTAATGCCTGTGCGCGGAGCAAACTCAGAGGTATATCAAGTTCTACATTCCATTCTCATAGCGTCAAAGCTTCGTGGTCATACGATGATATGTAAATACTAGCGTAAGTGATACAAAATGTAATATTCGAGCTTCAACTCGATTAAATTAATTAGCGTATAAACTCCATAATAACGTTGTTCTCCAATTTATCATTTGAAACTCGTATCCACGGAATTGTTAACCGGTGCTACAAGATCCTCGGTCTCGTCAGCACAGCATCGAAGCTCTTTACTGACATTAATACTTTCTAACAGTTGTACTGTAGCCTTCTTCGTCCCCGTTTGGAGTTTAGTTGTGATATCTGGTCTCCTTACCAGTAATACTTATGTTCCGCTATCGTTAGGTGCCCGACATAGATTCTTAAAGGATAGCAGCGAGACACATGGCTTGTCTCGTGTCTTTCGATTGAAAAATCGAATATATACTTAAGCTTTCTAGTTGAAACATATTATCTGCTCGAGCAGAGACGCGCCATACGTGACATCTTGTTTGTCTCAAGTGGTGCCACCAATTATCCGGGAATTCTCGAATTGTTTAAAATCTACACTCCTTATGGAGCTTCCAGATTCTCATTTACGCTTTTAACAGCAACACCCGCAGCTCTGTAAATCTAATCCTATTTGTCGAATGTGTATATCTGTCAACAAGCTTAATAGACAACAAAATTGATGCTTTCTATGATTCTGTTACTGTCTTGAAGCGGGTCATCCGCAACAATTGTTAATTGTAATAACTGTTCTCAATTATCTTTGTCAATCGTCTACTTTTATCTTATCTTTTATCGTCCTTGTTTTCCACCTACTTTCTTCGTCCCCTGTTCTTTGTATTTAATGTTGTGTTTGTTTTAAAGCTTGTTAATAAATAATTGCAATATCTACGATTGTATGAGTCATATGTCATAGAAACTTCAGATTTAGCATGCTCACCCTAAAGAAGTTATTTAATATACGAAATACGCGATCATTTGCTTCACATTAGTGTGACTTTTCTTCCTTCTTTAAAATATAAGAGAGATTCGGACACGCGAAGCACCTTGTTGTTATTTTTTATTGCACTCTTATGACATTTATTCGCGTAATGAACATTGTTATTACATTTCTCACTATTGTTTACATAAACTTTATCATCGTTGGTCATTCGATATTTATTCAGCGATAATTCGCAAAGATTTTATCTGATAATTAAAATTCCTCGACTACCCGACATTCTTCCTTTCTTTCATCCTGAAAATCTTCTCAGACACGCTGACCCACATACTCGCACATTTCCCTGGTAATTAACCGTCTCAACACATGCAAATGCTTATCATTGCATCGTTAAAAAGAAATTAAACCAGCTTATTAAATCGCAATCACGGAGTCGAGGATTCTGTTCATCGAAGAGGAACGTAGCTACGTTTATCGTCCCTTGCGCATTTCGTCGATGCACGCTCTCGATAACATCGACCCGTGACCATAAGTGCATCAACGTGATCACCGTCTACATCGATCGGTACCGAGCGCGTTGGAAACTAGTTTTATCCAAGTACACTACGCTTCAAAAGTATCCCAGGTTCTTACTTGCATTTGGCAAGATTAGAAAATTTTTCTGTCAAAAAGTTACGAAAGTATAAGAAAATACGGAAATTTGTCGAAATACATTGGTTCCAAGTTCTATTGAACGCGTAACGACCCAGCAATTCCATGGTTGAAATAACAAAAAAGAAGCTGTTAACGCTTGTTCAAGTTCCATAAATTTCTACTTTTGATTTGAATTCCAACAGTTAATTTCAATAATTCGTTTGTAAAAACATCGAAGAAAATGTATAACCTATCGATTAAATAAATGTTCTACGGTTATTCATTTTCCATTAATTTATTACATGGACGTACAATATGTCCACATATTGGCGTCTTATTGGCGTGAATCAATTAAAGTATCGGAATACTTATGAACGATAGTGTACGTACGTGGTACTTACAAGGCAGAAATAGAATCGCGACACGACTTCCATCGGTAGGTAGAAAGGTGACTGCTTCGAGCCGCTTGGAAAGAGACTCTTTCGAAATTTCCTACGACACCTTGGCAGACATTTTGCATCAGACAGTTTCGTAAAAATTCGCATCTCCTACAATGTAATATGTCAAGAAACGATCGCGCCTTTCCTCCAACTCTGTATCTGCGTATCCTTTTTAATTGTATCTAAAAGTCAATGTTCATCACGGCGTCACAGAAACGGCACGTCGATGTATCAAATTTATATGCGACTTTGCTTTTATTATCCGCTTGATTGGTGCAATAAAATCGTCCGCGATAGTTGACCCTATAATTGTTTCGGCGTACTACTGCAAACTCATGTCAAAACGTCAATTTTAACACTTTGACTGTCACGTTGGTCATATATGACCGACCACCACAGTTTTTGCTGTAACGCCACGGTGGTTATTGGTGACCACAGCGCTTGAGTTTCTCACAATTGTAAAAATTGTATGGAAATTGACAGTTAGGGCATTTTGAATATAACCGATAAATAGAAGATACATTGAAATAAAAAGTGGCCCATTGAAGAATTAAACATTTTTATTAGAACATCAAGAAAAAAAAAAAAATGAGAACAAATCTTGCATCTAACGGTGCACTGTGTTTGCACAGTGTTGTAATCTACGAATATTATTATAAACACACCTTAGAAAATAATTGTAAATGCTGCTTTATAATCATATAATTGAAGTTAGAAGTGTACTATTACATATAGAATGAGCAAATACTGTTTACTAATATCTTCTACACGTTTCAACAATATATTCTGCGCGTTTTGCTTACGACGAAATAACGAATGCGAATGGTTTCTTAAAATAAACGAAGCCTCGTTATAATATGTCGCTATCAACTGTTACCAAGGCGCCAATAAGATAAACGGTCCATTGAGGAAGAATGTTGTCTTACATCATCAATTTATTATTATTTTGCCATTATATGCTTTGAATAATAAAAATACTCCCGTGACATCCTGAGCTAAACATGTGATTTTGGCGTGGCAGTCAAAGTGTTAAAAAAAGAATACATATATATATATTTTTTTTTCTCCCAGTTCAAATAAAAATTCAACAACGAAAACGTTAAACGGTGAAAATCAGAAGTTTCAGTCGAACCGAACACCGGATTAGAAGCAGATAAAAGGAACGCTTGTAACTTGATTTACGCCGTTCTTGCTCACGTTCCGGTTACAGTTCGACGAAATATTATTCAGTTCTCGTCCCGGGGGATAATATTTTAACGGGCCGCGAGTGAAACGTGACTGGACCGTCGCTGTAAATCAGCACCGAAGATCGTGCCGTGGTTATGTGCTCGTAGCCGGAATTAAACAGTCTGCATTTGGCGAGAAAGATGCGATGGATCTTCGCGCTTCCGGTCACGCTTCGATCGCGAAGAATACAACGATCTGGCGCTCTAGTGTAAGTAAAAACGTGTCTATTTGCTTTAGAATCGAGCACATCGTTGGCAACGTTCAATCGGCTTTCGATCAAACAACGATTAAAACGCGATTAACCTTCGCAATTTTTCTCAGCGATATGATATTTTCCATCTGTGAGTTTCATTATCTCTCGTTTCGTCGGCGTGTCGCCATTACGTCCTTCGCAATGTGAAACGTTCTTGATCTTTGAAAGTTTGCATATCACACGGTATATTGGCCCGAAACGGAAATAATAAAATGCTTTGGTACCCATTTATGGATTTACAATTCTTCCTGTATGTTCAGATAATATTTCTGTACATCTAAGGATATTAAAATTGATTCCTACCTTTTTCTCCCCCCTGTGTTTCCTTGCCGAATTTAAAATCACCGGTGGTATTAAGATTTTATGAACTATTTCGATGAAACTACCCTTCACCTTCCACTTTGATCAACTCGCCAAGGTGGAGTGGTATCTAATCGGCAAGCGAATTTCATGGCCGACCAACATTGGTTCGTAATGAAGTTTTACTTTTTTCTTTGAAGGGTGCCTATTGAGCCCAACGATAACGACGATTAGCAAGAATGCTATCTACCTTTAAGAAACTATTTTTAAAAGAATTCAACGCGAAGCTGTCTAACGAACAGTAAAGATTATTGAAAAACATCTTTATATAGTATAATTATTATATTATATTATATTATATATATTATATATATAATACGTAAATACAAAAGTAGATATGTTTTTCAATAATACATATATTATATATACATATTACATATAATACATATGTACGTTTCGAACAAGCCAATAATTTACAAGAAGCGATTTTTGTTTTTCACAAGCTGGGAAACAATTTCTCAGAGTGTTAAGCGCAAACAGCGGAAATTAAAACGGTGAAACTTTCGCGAAACGAACGTTCAAAGCTTTCGTGGAATCGAGGGCGTAGAAAAATTTCCAGCCGACTGTTGCGGACTGTTCAGAGCAGGCAGTCTTAACTTTTAATTGTACGCTCGTCTGTCACAAAAGCGACTTTCCTCCGGAAAGTCACGACATAAGCTCGCCGTTTCCGGATACAAAGATCCTGCCGTTTAAATCAGCCGGCGCTTCTGCAAACTTTCTATTAGTCGTGGTAGAATGGAGGGAACGTGGTGTGGTTTAAACGGCGTTTTGCCTCGCGATCGTTTCAAACGTGGAAACATTTTTATGGCGACACGGCGTTATTTCATCAGGCGCAATATCGCCAGGTCGTTGTCCGTCCCGCTCGTATTCGATCGATCGATCGGCAGAAAAGGTCTTTTATCATTTCAGTCACGCGTTATTACTTTGCAAGCAGCTGCTAAGATCCGACTCTAACGAAGAATATCTTTCTTTCTGTACAGCAGATGGAAGAGAATTCCTTTCTATTTGTAATATGACAGCGTTCCTTCGGCCGAGTTCAAAGACTACACGTTCCATTTCCAATGAATAGAATTGTTATGAAACAGAATTATTATTCGCATCAAATATATAGAACGTATAGAATATTTACAATTACGTATGGAACTGTTGTTCATTATTATGAAATGAATTTTGCCTTCTCGCTCTATTATTTCCTACATTAATTTTTATATTTCGATGTTGGTCTAATTCTGGGAGACAAAAAGGGGAAAATAAGGCGTTTTAAGAAGACGTTCAACGTGCAATCGAAACGCGAAATTATGCGTGTCGATAAGATCATTTTCAAATTTGCTTCAAACTGAGGATATCTTTTAACGTTAGGGAAATATAATTAGATAAAAAATGATGGATAGAACGTAGCAGGTGTAGTAGCGCTGTTTCGTGTCAGATAGCAAGAAATTCTTAAGTTTGTTCAAATATATAAGGTGGGAATTTGACAAGCCTCTTAACAATTTGACTGCCACGTTGGTCATTAATGACCGGAACGCTTGAATTTCTTACAATTGTAAAAATTGAATGAAAATTGACAGTTAGGGCATTTTGAATATAACCGATAAATAGAAGATACTTTGAAATAAAAAGTACCTCATTAAACAATCAAACATTTTTATTAGAATATCAATAAAAAAAAAAAAAAATGAGAACAAATCTTGCATCTAACGGTGCACTGTGTTTGCATCTATATCTTTGAGGGGTAATCTACGAATATTATTATAAACACACCTTAGAAAATAATTGTAAATGCTGCTTTATAATCATATAATTGAAGTTAGAAGTGTGCACATACCTTACTATTATATATAGAATGAGCAAATACTGTTTAATAATATCTTCTACACGATTCAACAATATATTCTGCACGTTTTGCTACGACGAAATAACGAATGCGAATGGTTTGTAGCAATAAACGAAGCCTTGTTATAATATGTCGTTCATCAATTGTTACCAAGGCGCCACGGTGGTCACCCATGACCACCAATAAGATAAACGGTCCGTTAGGGAAGAATGTTGTCTTACATCGACAATTTATTATTTTGCCATTATATGCTTTATATAATAAAAATACTCCCGTAGTGTCCTAAGCGAAACATGTGATTTCGGCGTGGCAATCAAAGTGTTAACGTCTATGATGCCGTAAAATATTTGTATGTTAAATTAGCATGATAAGGCCTTGTCGTGGTTGTTAGCGAAAAATGATTTTAATTACTTTATCTCGATTCGAATTAATTTACCCAATTTCCGTCATAATTTTCTCGTTACAATCTGTTCATCGTAACATACGCTTCTTCTTATCCACCTTCAAGATTGTCTACATAAAATAAAAGCTAAATTTCCAATTAAGAATAGAACATATCTCATAACAGGCCTGGTATCTCGATACATATTAGAATCGATCGATCAAAATAATTACATTAATCACTTAGAATTTACGATCCTAAAGAGAATCGATAAGAGTGAATCGTTGCGATCAACACGAAAATTAGTCGCACGAGAGCTGATTAAAAGGAAGCTCGTTAATAACTGAATCGAGGACTTTTATCCATTTATGGGAAATTTGCAGCAGTAGAAATACGTGTAATGCACGTGACATGTAACAAAAATGTATCACAAAGTATTAATTGTTAATTCTCTATCTAAGCACCAAGAAATTCTTCACGGTGTCGCAGTTGACGCGACTCTAAAACTTAGTTACGAACAAAAGAATTAAATGTGTGGAATTTGAACGATCAGATACGATATTCGCGACAAAAGTTCTCAGTTCGAATTCCACTTGCAAATTTCGAAAGACGCGCATGGAAAATTCTATAAATTTTAAATAGAACTCTGCCCATGGAAGCTGCCAAGAGCTCTTCTATCGATTCTAGCGAAGACCAAAGGGAGGATGCGACCGTAAACCTTAATTAAAACCCAGAAAATGCCAATCAAATTCCAATAAAAATCTTCCATTTAAATACAATTTCAAAATCGCGGAAGAAACGTGTCGAATCTCAAACGGTCAAAGTAAAACTTTTTGTCGAATCTTCCAATTTTCTATCGATTCTAATGAGCACCAAGCGGACGATACTACACGGAACCTTGATTAATTAATTAAAAAACAGAAATTATGCCAAATCTCTATAAAAATCTTCCGTCTAAATTCAATCTCAAAATGTTAAAAGAAACACGAGTCACTAAAAATACTAAAAAAGGCAACGCAAAGCGCTAGCCGCTTCTCTATCTTAAAACTTCTCTATCGATTCTAACGAAAAGCAAATGGTCCGAGCACTCGTAATAGTCGGAATATCCATCGATCCAACTGCGATTTCGTATTCGTCGCGTATTTCACGCTCGAAAACGAGACTTCCGCTTCGAAAAGTAGCCTGAAACGAGGATGGTAACCTTCTATCGATCGTTGATCGATATTGTTGACTCGATATGCGATTCTAGGAAGTGGCCTTGGTCGTCGATGAGAACCATCGTGCGCTTGTTCCTTTCAAGGACACTGTTTAATTAAACCAGCCACATAATAATCTGAGAGTAGATTATTGCCGAGACTAACCGATCGTCGTCTAGAAAGCTTGGATATTATTGCGGAGATATTATTGGCCGATGGATATCGGTTTGAACGTGTCTGTCGACATACGAGTATCATACCACGCACGTTTGTCACATGTAATTTATTCAAATCGGACTAGTTTATATGTCCGCGCTGCGTTTCTTCATGGTTACGCGTTCGTTGATATCTAGCGGGGGTGAACGAACTTTCGCAGCTTCGGTGTCGACGAACTTAGTCGCGTAGGTGTTAAAGTTTAACGGAGAGTAGCTACGCGAATTTCTACCACTTCGTAATATTTATAGAACGTGAGGATTTTTTCACGCGATACCTCTGCATCTTCAACGACGCGAGCTTGTTTCCTGAACCGCGAAAATTTCATTACGATAGCCTGCTATCGACTGGAAAATTGATCTTAAAAATGGAATAAAGTAGAGAGAAGAAGATGTGGTGGAGAAAATCGCAAGTTGATGATTCTTATAATATTTTGCCAGCGTCGGACGTATTAATAGTTACTCGCAATACGTACTCATCCATAGTACTGATGATGTATCAGGATGCGAGCTCCTTTTTACGATCGAAGATCGAGAGGCGTACGAGAAAGAAAGTCTAGTTGGATCGTTGCCTGAGGAAGTTACAATAATGATACTCTGGTGTTATTATGTTCTTATTAGGATGATTAGATCGGATCCTTGAGAATCGGTATGCGAGGCAACTGACTACAGCGTTCTCGATTTAGAAGAATCTGATTTACAAAGGATACGGAACGATGATACAGATTCTTTCTGAAATACGATAACCAAACGATTCGAATAAACAAACGATGTATTGGTAAAGAGCTCGATTAACGACAGGCCCTGTATTCTTCCAATACGAGGCTACTCGTTAACCGAGCTCTTTGCTAACAGAGAAAGATGCAACATTCTGGCGCAAAAAGTGAAAAATGCGCGGAAGAGGACACGTTATCGACCGTCTAATTTACCATACCGTTCTATTTATTTTATTGCATGTTACGATATTGCTGCGATATTTTCTAGGCGACAAAAGTATCGTGTTCCGAATTTTTCCGACGATCAATGTCACCGACATCGAAGGACGATCCCGATTGGTAACGTCGCTACTGTTCTGGTATTCATCGCGCGGATCCGCGTCGACTCTGGAATTTCAATGTTGCCCGTTATACAATCGATGCGCCACTGCCCTTATCGATCTGTAACGCCATCCATGGATAAACAATACCGATCGATCGACTTATTAGGTGGCTCATTTCCGGCGAACGTCCTTTCGTTTCCTCTCGACCCTGTGGCTGACTAACGAGCTCGTCCAATCGTGGCCTTCGATCAAACTTCACGATTAATCACCCCATTAAATATTACTTCGAGCCCAAAATCGGCCATACAAAATGTTTAATCGGCCGTTTGTTCGACAAATCTGCGGCACGAGCTCTCCGCGCTCGCGTTTCACATACAACATAGCAAGGAAAAATGAAAACATGAAACGAAAATATTACGGTCACGAGTTGGAAATTATTCTCGTCGAATTTGTCATGAAATTCGCGTTTAAATTAGTTTACGGACCGGCAGATAAATTTCTGGAGCGAGAGATTCGTTCAAAGGATCTCTGAAAAACAGTTCATTAACGAACCTATCGATTTATAACGTTTTAATTCAAATTTGAACGCGCTTCCTCTGTCTCTCTCTCTCTCTAGCTCTCTCTTTGTTAACAGTTTGCCTATAGTTAACGCAAACATTCTGTCTTTTCTCTGCACGTTTGTTGTATTTTCGCGAAACTTTCTTTTCACTCGAGAGACAAGGAGAAGATAGAACGAAATAGCTTCGATACGAAGACTAAGGCAAAAGCAACATTTTATTTGCGATTCAATTTATTTGCATTCTCCAATCCCATATTCTTAAGCGCCGCGGTCATGAATCGAAGTTCCAAAGATTTGTCGAATATAATTTTCTCCGTTGTTTCTTCCATCTAGATTTTACGATTTTTTAATTCCCCTGTTTACTCACAAAGTAACAGAGCAACGAAGGAAAACGTACTTGTTATATTTTTCTTCTCTCATCTGTATATCTTTTATTTCCTCCTTTTCCCTTTTTGTCGTCGGAGTACCGTTGCGGAGAGGAAACAAAGGTGTATTGAAACGAGTGGAGGAAAAAGGAAAATTGAAAGAATGACAAGAGAATGAAAGTGCATTATCCGATAAACAATGGGCTAATTATCGAGTAACTGGCTGCTTCGATCCAATTACCGTCATTATCATTCCTGTGCGTGGCAAACGCGTTCTCCGTGTCTTCTTCGGGGAATATTTCAACTCGCTCGTCGTAAATTACTTGGCACCGGCTCGCGCCAGTGTCTACGAAGCACCATATTTTATTTCAATTTTAATGAAATTTGCCGGATTATTCCTGGCTAACAGATGCATAAACGAGAAATATAAGTCCATTAAAAAGGGGAATCTTTTATGATTATACTTACTCGAACCATCAAGGACCAGCGTTGTAGTAACGCTGCGATTTATTTGCAATTTCTTTTCTGTCAGTCCACGTTATCGTATTTGTTTTTAGATATCCCTATGGTTTTTCAATAGCTAAAAAGAATTTGTTATACGTAGTTTACATAATTTACCTCGTTTCAAATAATATGCAGAAATTAATGGAAAGGCAGCAGAATATTTTTCTTTTTAATTGTTAATTCAATCGAACGAGAAACTGGAGCGAAAGGTAATTTTCAGAAAATTCCGACAAAGCAACGTACTTAGGCGGATGTTTTTTCCCGACGTCTCTTTGCCTTCTTTCTCGCTCGTCTGATTGCACGTTCATTAAACCTTGCCAACGCTCTCGATGCTGCACTGAACGAACATTCTTGGCAGGTCAGGACGATGCCAGAAACAGTCAAACGTCTTCTACGGGAATCGGCGATTAAATCCCGCAGCGAAATTTATCGGCACTCTTGAGATTCAACTAACCACGCCGAATACGTCCTTCAAGGACGGGAATTCTCTTAAAGCACGCAGTTTTACGCAGAGAAAAAAAAGAAGAAAAAAAGGAGAAAAAGAGATCCATTTGATTTGACGAGAATCGTAAAGTGCCGAATTTATTGGTTCGTTGATAGGACTGTTGGAATTTAGTACGTGGTACTTGTGTTGGATCGTAAAATTAACTGGATCAGGGGTATAATTATGGAAAGTAGATATTAAATAGGAGCACGAAGCAATAATTGAAAATACTCAAAGATTTTCAGCTTGTACGGTATAATAAGGACGTGGAAGATTGGATAATAATAACGCATATGCTGTGGATATTTATGCTAGTTCGTACTTCTATGAATATTATTAAAAAACCAGGAATTTGCTTCATAGGAAAATTACAGGTGGGAAAATGCGAAGACAGCAGGAGAAAGATACGATAATCTAGCGATTAAACGACTGCACTTTGATATAACGTAACTAAAAAAGAGAAGAGACAATAATCCATCTTGTTCAAGGATATAAATCTTTTACCAAGGGAAGGTAAAGTTTCGTGAAGTTTCGCGATAAAGCTAATGACCCATATAATACCTAGAATATTGCACCTGAGAAATAATACGACGAAAAATTGGCAAACAAATTTCATCCAGGACACATCGAAAATTAAGCTAAATTGCATCTAACATTTATCCAAATCACGGCCAAAATTTACCGATATCTCGTACCTAAAATTTATCTAAATTGCATCGAATATGCATGTAAAATCTACATAAACCGCACTTGGAGTGCACGTAAAGTAACCTAAATTGCAGCTGAAGTTCACTCGAATACGCTGAAAGGGCACGAAAGAAGCAACCAAGGTGCACCTCTGCGATGTTTCGAAACGCCTTGCAAATATACAACCTGTTCCATCGGCAGACAAACGCGTAGCTCTTTTAAATGGTCCATTCATCCAGCTGGAGACAACTGGTCTCTTTCAAAGTTACTGGCTCAATTGCTGTTTGGTCGACAATCCGCTAATTACGAGCGTGCCTCTTCGTTAAACACCGTCCTTGACATCGATGTCGTACGATTATATTCGATAGTCTGCGGAGCAAGTCGACGACGCAAAAACTTGTACAAGAGCGTTCCACGAACCATTGGAAGGTTGAAACCTATCACGAAGAAATTCGAACTAAGTCGAACGCAAGCAAAGTCGAAGAAGGAAAGGTGATCCGCGTTCGAAACCTCTGCGACGCTTTTTCTCGCGAGTTACTTACGAAACGCTTCCTTAAAAATAGTACGTTTGTTTGCCATGACGAGCTATGAACTCGACTAGCTCAGCTTTCCAACTAGTTGGTAGGCCACTAATTTCATTAAGAACGCAGTTTTTCGGGAGAATGAAATTTTCTTATCTATCGTTCAACGTATTGGATTGGCAACTAAGTGATTGCGGATTGTGTTATTAGGTGGTAATGACAAAATCCGCAATTACTTAGTTGCCAACTCAACACATCCCTTTCTTCTTGATTCAAATTTCAGATCGCTCATGCAACCGGTCGAAAGGCGTGTGCGTGGTCCTCTTTTGAAATTTCACAAATAGTCGTCACGTACTTCCGAACTGTTTCTACATCGTCAAAACGCTGCCCTTTCAACGTCACCTTCGGCTTAGAAAACAGGCAGAAATCAGCACAAGTCAAATCCGGCGAGTAGTAGAGTGGCTGGTTAATCACGACGACCGATTTTCTAGCAAGAAATTGCCAGGCAATCACCGAGAAGTGTGCTGCAGCATTGCCATGCAGGAGAAACGATTCTCGTGATTGGTGCAGGTTCCGTCTGACCCTACGAATTCATCTCAAAAGACGATAAAATAGTTGCGCGTGAAACGATCCATTCGCGGAGAGTCAGTTCGCTTAAATAAAAAAATACGATCAACGTTGTTTGCACTTTCGATCTTGTGACCCTCACACGTTCATCGATCTGACGTCGGTTGTTCGACGCTTGGTAGATGGGTTGCTTGGGACCCACTTATCAAGCGTTGAACAAATAGAATTTCTACGGAGACGAATCTACGTTGAGTAACGTACAGTAGAATTTTCTTTTGCTTAAAAGCTGCGTGTTCTTAATAACATTAGCCCTGGTATTTTTGTCAACGCACTGTGTATGGTAGAGCTTATACGATCAAAAGTACATTTGAATCGAAAGTTGTAGTTTTTGTAAGCTTCCACTGTAATTATGTAAATGCAGAACGGTCGAACGAATATTCATGGGCCGGCGCGCTCGAAATCCACCGCAAACCTTCGTAATTCGAGGCGTAACGCGAGCAGTCGAGCGACAATAGATGGAAGGTGAGTTACTTTTACTTTGTCGGCACTCTGTGCTCTAGCAATGATTTCCACGTCTATCATTAACTATTCCAACAGTCATAATCCAATAGCTTCAGTTACCATTTCTAAACTTGTCTCTTGTCTCAATGGAAAAAGATGGGAATTTTAAAGTTTCTTCTGTATAAAATTCGAAAAATACGACTTATCGTAGATTTCTATCGTGACCTTCACATGAAATAGGGAGATAAAATGCTACACAATCGTCGTGCGGTCGATGGAATCTCAAAATAAGTAAATACAATAACAATAATGGGGTCAGAAAAATCATAAATCATCCATCCACCACACTACTCACTCACCGCAAGTTATCATCCAAGTATTCATTATCGCAAGTTACGAGATAATTACGAGCCAATTACAAGTACAGACACCTTTTGTCTGGAAATAACCATAACCAATGTTATTTCACGGTGTCGATAAGAGCACGATCGTGTAGAACGTCTGAAACCTAACTCGAGAGGGCTATGTGTCCGTCAAGGAATCTTTTAGCGAAGTTGCCAGTACGTTTCACATGTTTTTAATGGTTTAATCATGTCGCAACACACGCGACAGACATTTACGCGTACAGGTTTTCCTTTGAGCGACGAAAAGTCGTACACGACTTCCCTTTCCATGGACACGCCCACGCCCGCCTTCTCTTTTACGACTCTGGCACGTACGCAGCCCGGAGGAAGATTAACCTCGAGCAGAGGCTCGATGAATAATGCAACTGTTTTACATATTTTCCAGCTTTAAACAACAGCCTGCTGGATTAAACTTAACACTATCCCCTTCCCCTTTTCTCTAAGTCTTCGTGTCTATTTATTAGTTTTAGGTTCGGTGCAGAGGAAATTTTCGCGCTGGCGTTTCAACAGTTCGTTGGATTATGCAAGCCAGCGTGCAAAATACCTGCAGAGTATTTGCAGAATGAATTGTGGACATAAAGAGGATGAAAAAGATTCGTGTGCAAAAATTTGCGAAATATGTTGCAAATTACGAACGATGGTATCTTGTGTTGCAAATATATCGATATCGATAAATCAATCGACGAAGCTTTTTTTCTCTTGTCACTCGTACTTCGTGTTTACGAGATATTTAATCTTGTACAAAAAATACCATTTAGCATAGTTCGACGTAATGTTACGTAGAATTCTTGGTGTTTCACAGTGCGTTCACCGCAGGACAAAAAAACAAAAAGTCAACTTTTACGTTGGCGCTTAAAAATCTCATAGGAATGTGTTCTTGGGTATGTATATTAATAGGAATAGAAGTGTTTTCGAAGTAAACAAACGAGCGTTCAATCGTACCTGGATACACCGTTTGCGAACATGCAAATGGCAAATTTCATTTTTCAACTGAGTTAGCATGTTTTATAAAAGAGGAATTTTTTTTTTATTATTTTCAATAGAGAATGTTATCGAAGTAATTTTTTCTTTCTTTCTTCCCACGTATCTGAAATGAAATCAGTAATGTAGATTTTTATAATATAGTTATTTAGTTAGTTAGTATTATAATGTAGAAATACTTCCCAAAATATTTTCGTGATTTTTAGTGAAAATACGTGTACATATATCCTGCAAGAGATCACGAAAAAATTTGGGGCATGTATCAAGTAGTTGGGCCACAATTTTTAAAATCCATTTTCTGGGTCACTATGTTTAAAGTGTACACATTATATATACGTATATATTTGCGATATATTACATTATATTTACGCATATTTACGGTATTATATATTCATAGCAAATTTATCACCTAACTGCGTTTCCCTTGACTATTTATGGAGAGAAAAATAATACGATCATAATATGTTGAAATATGGATAAATCGTAAAACATCAAAATTTATATCTATTTTTTTGTATATAAATTTTGTATATATGATATGTATAATTTGATATATATATATATGATATATATAAATATATTATTATTATTTTTACAAATAGTAAATAAAAATACGGTTAGATAATAAATTATGATATATAATGACATTGGTCTAAAATAATATGCGAAATAAATGACGTCTCTCAGATGTCTTTCTATATTGGAGGGTTAAACATGCAAAAATGCGTATAATATGTAACGATAAAACTATATAATGTTTCTCTTCCATGCTTTATGGTAATTTTCATTTAGTCATAAAGTTGACCCGAGAATTTTCATAACGTCGAAAGTTTGTCGAGATAACAAAATCTGTTGTTCGTAGCAGATGCAAGATGCTTCGTGGTTACGGACAGAAACTGCAATGGAGAAATGATTTTCCATACGAGGACTCTGTTATGCCATCGTGTATGGCATTTGGATGAATTGAATATTTAATATTTAATATTACGAATTTGATATTATTGATGCGTGGATATGTTGTAACTTCGAAGCATCCAGGGATTATCTTTCGTTCTCTTTGTTCCATTTTTGCGCTCTACGTTTCTTCAAGGAAATATTGGAATTTTCTATTTTTCTCGAGATTTCTTTTTTGAACTTTGAGTATTCTTGTCCGAAGGAATAGAATATTTCATTTTGCATTTTGTTTCGATTTCGAAGTAGAATCAAAAGTAGTGAGAAATAAAATACTACGAGTTATTTCGTTGGAAAATTATCAATATTGAGTCTTTGAAACTTTCCTGAAATTCTTTTCAGCATGCCGATTATCTGATTTCGTCGTTCGTTATCCTAATAAAATTTGCACACTTCGTTTCGATCCTTAATGTATAAAAATTGGAAAAAATAAGAAATGAAGTTTACGATTCGGATGAAACGATTTCCCTCTCTGTAGATTAGCGTTAAACGCCTATTTCCGTTAAATAAACGATATGGTGTTCGATCTATTAGATACCGAAACGATCGTTGCTAATTTAATATTTCCATACAATGGAGAATCGTCTAATTGCGGCGTTAACACATAATAGAACAATTTTATCTCCCCTCAAGGAACATCAGCTGATGGAACGACTCAAATAGCTGTCTGCCAATTATACGCGAGATTAACATCGATATGGTGCCGGTCGAGTTAAGATAGTCGGTATATGTACGGATTTACGAGCTTTATCAGTAGATCAAATCTTAATTCGAATCTACGTCGGCCACACACGAGACACACGTTACTCTCACTCTTCAACTTCGCAATGAAATTTGGAATAAAATTCGCAATTACTTAAATATAGCCACAAATTTGAAAATTGCTTCTCTATAAAAGGCGAGAAATTAGAATTTGTTTCCCCGGTAATTTTTACGTGAAATTCATAGCACATAATGCGAAGACTATGTGGGAAAAAAGCACGATGAATCTATATTTGTTAACTTACTGATTTCTAAATCATTCGCTGGTTGGAATAGAGTATTCTAATATGACTTACAATTAGTGGAAAAAAGAAGCTACATTTTACAAACAGAAAGTAAATCGGAGAAGTTTTGTATAAGATCCAAAGAATAATGTATCTTACCAAAATCAAAATTTTGGAAATATTCAAGAATAGTAATAACGCGTATTTAATCCCTAGACCAAATGAAAAAGCAGTTTGGATAATTTGGATAATTAATCTGTAAGCTTCACGAGATAAAACACTATTTTCATCTACGAAGAATGTAAAAGAACAACTCCTTTTGCCAACAACAATTTTCCTCTTTTCTCTAATCTTCCAGCTCGAAGCCAGATCTACGAAAATGCATACATATTCATAGGAACGCTGTTGGATTAAAATTTCTACTCGGCTTATCAGATTTCCACAGAACGATCTATTCACCGGTTGCGCCGATTCGCATCAGATGGCTCAAATTGATTCGAGGAAAATCTAGCGTCGCGATACGTGAGCAGAATATAGGGCAGAACGTCGTTCGCTGTTCTTTGGCATTCTCTCAGTCGTGGCTGCAACTGTCAGGACTTGGAGGTGGACAGGCGACTCGTTGGCAGACAAGGGAGTCGGTGAGGCAACCGGTGGAACGCATCAGTACGGTCTGTTTAATATTCCACCGCAACTTGAAGCGGAAACGGTATCTTCCGTGCGTTAAACGAAAACGACGCTCGAGGATCGTCCCACGAGAAGAAAAGAAAAATTCGTACGAGTCTATTATACTGATCGAATTTGTACGTTGCGATCTTCTTCTTCAAATAATTGTCAATCGAGAAATCCTTCACTCGAAACATCGAACTGATAACTTCGTTATAATGCATATATTATATGTATTTCATTATACAATATCTCTTTGTATCATCCCTATTTTTATCTCTTTGTATCATCTGCTTTCCTCTTGTCATAAATAATCTATCGAATTTATCTAACTATATAGCCGTTCAATATGAAACTAGAATCTTGATGAACAAGGAAGCTGGTCTCGAATAGCCAGCAACCGTATCTCTAACTTTAATAACCAGCATCTTAAAAAATCGCAACTGTGTAATAGAGCAAAAGATCTTCTTTGCGTTATCTTGCTCTCAGCGTGTCCTCTCCAGCGTTACAAATTATCAATCAAATTAATTATCCATGCGATCGAAAATTCTCGAGTCTCGACTGAAGATCAAAAACTACCTGCAAAACCACAAAACCTGGTCATTATTTCTTGTTTGAGAGTTATGCGCATTCTTTGGATCGTTGCGTTCTTAAATTTCGTGCGAACGGATGAAACTGCGCGGTCTAGCGATCAACAGCCGCTTCCAACTCTTCAACAAGCAACTCTTCATCGTGTCAAAAATCCTGAGTCATACCTAAGTACAGTGGAAAAATAAGAAGCTTGCATGGCCAGGAACAGAAGTATCTCGAGCCCACGCTCGAGACTCAAGACACCTCGAGTCCTGGTTCTTTGTTCGGCCAAACCAGCCTCTCCTTCCACGCTTACCTACACAAGCACACAGGTATACGTTCAATCCTTTCTTCTCTCATCCGGTTTGACCAGCGATTCCCGAGCTACAACTTTTATCTTTCCTGCGTGTTTCACCATCTGGAAAGGAGGAAAGAGAGACGAAAGGTGGACGGGGACGTTATCGTTCGAAACGGCTAATAATCGACTCGGAGAACACAGGGGACGGTAAAAAAATCGGCAAGATCGAGCGCGTGGATCTCGTGCACGGGTGGCGCTCGATCCGCGCGTGAATCAGAGCGTGACGTCTGGATGCAGTCGTTTCACGATCGCAGAACACGCGCTTTTCGCGCCTTTCCTCCTGTCTTCGCCTAAATTACCATCCTTTGATAGTTATAACGCATCGGTGGACGTAGGCACGGAATGTCCATTCTCATGTGGGACAAATTGTAATTTCGCTCGTTTCTGTTCTTTCATATATCTTCGCACGTTACTAATTATAGTAGCCAAAGATCGTATTAGCTTGTCCGAAAAATGTCTTTCTTTTCCAAACGTGTTTTTTACAACGATGCGCCTTCATACAAACGTGAAACAAAGTCTGTGAAATGTCGCGGGGTTTATCTCAACAGAACAAAATGGACGTTGTGCGTCTATTATTTCCTCATAAAACGAAAGAAACTTTTCGGACCTAATATTTGTCATATGTGTAAATAGGGAAATTTCTTTGACTTATTTTACGAGTCACAAGTGAAAGTAAAAGTTCATAGATCCTAATTAGAGGTGTGTCGGCATGGGTCTAAGAGAAGTCGGATTAGGTTCATCCAGGTATTTTGTAATTTGAGATTTTCGAAATTCTCGAGAATTTTAAAACTACACAAGTTAGAATATGGGGCGAAAATAATAACGAGATAGAACGTGGAGCAAAAAAATTTTTTTCGTAAAAATTATTTCGTAATAAAATATTATATTTATGGCTTACTTCGTTATTGCTTTTGCTACATATTTTAGCCTATGTATAACTTTCAAATTCTCGAGAGCCTTGAAAACTCCTGGGAATTCCGACAGTCTCGAATTACGAGATAGTTTTAAGAATCCAATCCGATCCCGAGAGAAATTCTCGTACGACTCCAATCCTGATGCATTCTGGGGACTATCAGTCCATGTGTAAGTATCTATTTGAAAGTGTTAATTACGACATCGCTCGTCGGACCTCTCATTTCGTTTATTTTTCAATTATTTTCAACTCCTTTGCTCTTAGCTAAAGTAGCGAGAAACGGTAAAAGAAAAGCCTTAATCTTTAATAAAAGTAACTTCCAATCGTATCGTTCTTTTTCCAATCAATGAAGATAGCAATCAAGTAAAATTAATTCTACTAAAGAAAAAGAATGTTAGCCGTACAATAGCATTAGCCTTGAATTACAACTCAAGCGTATTTACAGAGCTTTCGTCTCACAACAGTCGACGAGCTAATGTCTCGAATGTTAATTCTCACGCGGGACAAATAATTGTAATTGCGCTCGGTTCCTCTTCGCATTTACGAAGCGCGAAAGTTAAGCAAGAAAGAAGAAAGGAAGCTTTGGTATTCGTGGTGTGACTTCGTTTGACTACGGTTTGGAATGTTCTGGGGAATTGGTGAGGAATTTTCGAGTGAGATTTATAGGCAGAATGGTAGAGGTGGCGTGGGAAAAACGTTTGGTTGGGAATGGTAACACCGAGCTAATTAACACGTTTGGGCGTGTACGTCATGGATTTGAACGTGGCCGTGATACGTTGGTTCAGCCTGTGTCGTATCGAGACAAATAGAAAATAAATTACGAATCTTGAAAAATTCCCTTCGAATTTATACATAAAGCGGATATTCTGACATACTTTGAAATAAAATATATCTACATAGATTTTATATGAAAATCATATGGTAGCATGTAACACAAGCGACGGAAATTCGATCGGTTGATCGATTGGTTATATATAATGGTGCTTTATAATACGAAAATTTAGAAATTTTAACTCAAAAGTTGAACGTTCGCGGATTCGAATATAAAAGATTCCACGTGGAAACTTGAAATTTCTTGGCGAGAGTAATAACAGAAGTGCATTTTGAAAGATTTAAAGATCTGAATGATTCATTTATTCGGAGACGAAACTGCGGATTGTCCAAGGGTATTTCGAAAAAATTCGCGACTTTAAGGAATTTTAAACGGGAGCAACTATTACGTAGGTTTTTAGGAGATGAAAATGGTAATATCGTACTAACGGTCGGAACACAATTGAGGAAGGTTGGTCGATAAAGTTATGAAAGTAAGAAGAACGCGGTTTTCTTATTGTTTCTATTGTAAATTTAAAACTCTGTAGCGAGCCAAAAAGAAACAGAACACGAGCATAGTTCTTCTCTTTCAAAACGCTGGTAGAATGGAGCTCTCGTGCCAGAACATAAATTAATAAGACAAAATCTATTAATCACGGTACTTCAGCTCTCACCACTCTACAATTTCTAAACCCTATTCGCCTAGCTCGAAAGAGTTACGAGCGTAAGTGATTGCCTGTTGCAACAGAAGATCACGAAACTCGATAAGAGGTATAAAGAAAAATTTTTAAATTGACGTGAGGTCAGTTCAATAATTGAATTGATTGACACCAGTTTTGTTCCATTAACTCGTCTAACAAGATTTCTGATAGAACCGATAATTTTATTTTTATGCTACCTGATCGTCGACCTACGATACAACGAAAATGAAAATTATATTTCGCTGTTCAAACATTGCGGGGGAAAAAAAGAAAAATTATAATTATAATTATCTGGCAATAACAATATACCAAGAATTTCAATATACGTTTTCAAAGATGGCGCTTTCGCTCTTTTCCACCGTAGGAAAAATTATTCTTCAAGTCCCAAGGGTCCTAATAAAAATTACTTTTCGCCTCCGGGGAAAATACCATCGTAGCGAAAACAAACTAGAAATTACAATTCGAACAATTTCGATATATGTCTCTAAAAATCTCCTTTCTACGATAGCAAAAGTTATTTTTCACCTCTCGAGTTCCAACTCCGCGACATAAGAATACATCAAAATTAAAATTCCAATTATCAACTGTTATAATCTCATAATCGATCTAATGAAAATGATACTCTGTCCCAAACACAGAGTATCGAAAGAAAAAGTCCCTTATCGAATTACGCATAAACTAGACAGAACTGTAATCGTTAATTATTCTAATTCTAAATACAAATGATCGAAGCAAGAATTGTCTGACTGAGTTACATATAAACTTCTCGATCAAAATGCACACGTTACATCGAGGCCAGTTATTCGTTCTAATATCAAGGCGAACGCAGAGCCAAGTCGGACGCATACGCGTATGCGTGATAACGTGTTCGAAGAGTAAAGCGAGTTGGACACGCGAGCCGCGTGCGTAACAACGCTTCGCTACTTTCTCGTCTGCGTATCCGCACCAGTGAACGTCACTTTCTCAGACTGGTGCATACACGCCCTTTGCGATTCCACGTCACTTTCTCAGGGTAGCCAGTCGGCGTGTTCTTCACGGACGAAGTCGTGCCTTCCTCCAAAGGAGACGTGCACCTGCGTGCAGGTTACTTTTTTTTCGGAAACGTACGTATGTGTGCATCATGCACGCCCTCGAGAATAAGCCAAGTTCGTGCATGAATATTTATGTGGACGTTTTGTGGGAACTGTCGTTCATAAACTACTCTACTTGACTGCTTTCGTCTCTTCTGCAGAAAACTTGCGTTTTATGCATCGTGCTGGTCCATCGAGTCTTTGCAGGAATTCCTATTCTACTTACGGATGATTTACTCTCGTAATATGTATTATAAATTTGCCCTACGGATTTTTTCACGTAGAAACAAACGTTCGTACGAGTCGCTGTAATCTCAAGGAAATACGAGTACATTTATCAAATAAAAAATTTATTTCCACGAATATATATATATGTTTTCGTAATGTTGCAATGTAACTCGTATTCGTCCCAGTTTCTTTTCTTCGTTTACAAATACAGATGACGATAGAATGAATCTTTGTTACAACCTAATATTATCAGTTTTATTAGAAAAAGAAAAAGAAAGAAGAGTAGAGAAGGTATTCGTGGTGAACAAATATCAACTACGCTAATACGAATAATAAATATACTTTTGTAAATGTACTCTACGAGAGAAATTCGCGAGGAAAAAGATCTAAATGTAAGGTACATCTAATTGACCTAAAACATAGACACATTTGTCTACTATCAACCAACATCGTGCATCACGACTGCATAGAAGATTCAAACGGAAACTTCCCACGACAGATCGCTGGATAAGACAATAAAGTCTTTGTTCACGTTGAGGAATCTTCGATTTTTATTACGATGCGTCGTGCATACCACAGGGACATAGAGCTGTTTGCGTTTTGTTATTCAACGAGCGGCCGCAGCGGGACGCGAGGAATTGCGCTTTTCTTTTCCTTCGTTAAACTTTTGACGTCACGCGTACGTGCATTTTCGGTTTAACGACGCTGAATCAACCCTCTCCACTGGTTCATTATGATTTTCAATTAATCCTTTCTGGAGAGGAGATTTATGGACATAGCATAGATTTACAGCCGAGATCGTCTAAGCAATTTTATACAATGATTCAACTTTTATCGCTGGGATTTTATCGCTCGTTAAACACTGTATACCAGGTGTATTAATCGTAACCTTCTACGTGGGTCTGATATCATGCGCGACAAGTGTAAATATGTAAAATCGAAGACGCGAAGTGTAAACTACGATATTACTAACAATTACTTACGATATTAATTTTATTTCCATGAAACTTCAATTCGTGTATTTGCTATGAAAGTACAAACTTCAAGTTGCGTGTATCTTTCGATAAAATTGTTAAGTAAATATATAATATAAGCACGTAATAAGGTAAATAAATAAGTGAATATCGATAATTGTTAAATAAATACCGATAACGAAACAAAAGATTAACCTTCTGATACAGAGAAACAATATTTCTTATACAGCATAACTTGCTTGTATGTGTACAAAGTTCCATTGAGATCATCAGCCTCGAATTAGATAATTAGCTTGTTGCAAGTATAAAAATCGCATCTCACAATAGCAACTTCTAACACAATGACCTCTAAGCATAAATTATATATGTATATATAAATTTTGCGTTACTAATTAAGATGCTAATCACACGCCAGCCTGTGTAGCACTGCATTAATAATTCCTCGGACAATGCTCCGCGTTGAACTCGGTTGCAACCGATACCAAATACAAGGCTACACCATATCTGACTAATTAACACTCGCTTTCGATGCGTTCGCTGACTTTTACCGTTTCGAAATTTCTCGACGTGCGAACGTATCATCGCGAATCGGCTGACATAACAACATATTTTTAGCGAATACGCAGGAGTTGGCATAAAATTCTACGTGAACAGGGCCCGTAATTTATTTGGATAAAGTCTACTCCGATCAAACTCAATTTCCTGCATCACCTTCATTCAATCGAACATGTTCACGATCTCCTCTAATGATATACAGCATGTTCGGGTTATTCATTTTTATTTGCTCGTTTCGATTGATTTTTATTGTTATTCAGTCATTGGTATTGTTTTCTACAAGCGAACAATTTATTGGTCTTTTTCTTCCAATTGGCACATTTGTGAGGAAAATGTTGGATTCGTAAGCGTTTGCTGCAGCGGTAACAAAATTTTCGTAAGGCTGTTTGATGCGATTGCGTTTCTCGGATGCAACAAATATTGTCAGAAATTTATCCATCGGCCATCATTTATAAAATATTCGCGAAATACGCAAATGCGTCGTAAACAGATTGCAAACTTTTATTTATAATTATTGGATCATTAGTTTGTCGCTCGCTTTAGCTTGCTTACAAACCTAAAAATCTCAGTACCAAATACCCATTCTGAGAAATTCACGTTCTACATTATTCTAACACTATTAACACTGCGAAATATTAAACATGCACTACGTCTTGCAGTCAGTATCGTTCTAAGAATAATTCCTATGCTCGTATCCTCTCCTTTTTAATTAATCGTCCAATCGTCGTGAATGTTTACGATTGTCGTTCCCAATCGATGGGCAGAGTGGAAAATAAGAATGATATAAAGGAACGTACATGCAGGCGATAAAAATAACGGTGGAACAGGTCGCGTTAATAGAGATGAAACGCAAATAAGTTGCGCGCTACATTTGCACGGCACGTACGTTTATACGTGTGCGTGCAAAAGGTGTACAAAGAGTTGCACGAGAACAGATGTTGCGCGTGGTGGCAATTTCGAGTGGCTGTCGAATGCTTGCGCAATTTGGGAGCACCTTATTGGCAGAGGCGAAATGTCGGACTGTATGTCGTTTAATTCGTCGTATTTTCATCGACAATTTCAATTACCTCGTTTATAACCGCTAACGAGGATCTCAGGTATGCTACTGTTTGCGATTGTTTGAATGTCTTCAGCTGTCGGTAATTTGCATTTAAAATACGTACAATTAAGAGCAACTTACGATACGGGCAACATTAATTGGTTCAATAAAGATTATTCTCTGTTGTAATAAAACCGGCGTGAAGTATAAAAAAGAAAAAGAAAAAAAAGAAACAATAACACCGTGTTTGAGAAAAATTGAGCACTCGATGATTAAGATTAGTTCAATCTTAAAAGGCGTCTAACAATTTTGTTACGTCGTATCTTTACACCGATAATTGCTGTTGAGAATCACTATCAACACAGAAGCTAAAGTAATATAGATAAGCTGAAATCACGAAACAGTCGCAATAATAATAATAGATACAGATCAAACTTGTTCGTACCAGAAACATCTTTCCCACGCTAATTTCCTCGTCGTTACCAAGCATTTCTTTAATGCGGTTTTTTCTCCATTCCTCGCCAAATCCTACGAAATAAACGAAGCTCTGGTCTGCAAGCAGCAAAAGTAAAACAGAAAGGTGGAAAATTTATTTTCTCTATAACAGAATCTGTTTCCGAATGAAAGAAGGGAGGATAAGAATGGAGGAGTTTGAAAGGTCGGTTGTACGAGCAAACACGTTACAACAACGCAAACTCTATTGGATGTCGGGAATAAGGCACACCGGAAGTGATTCTTTGAGTCTGGCAACGAAACTTTTGCTGAACACGTTCCTGGACGTTCGAGGAAAACACGCGTTTTAAAGTCCACTCGCGCGGTTGTTTCGCTCGTATTCCACGACCATTCTTTCTTTTCTTCCGTACGGAAGCACGATCGAAGAGCAAAAAACAATTTCAACCTCTTTCGAACTCTTTTTCCCTTTCTCATTTCTTTACTTCTCTGTTGAAGCACGCTTCAACCAATTAGGATCGTTTTTTCTCTTTGTGTTTATTCTTCTTGCAAACGGAACATATTATTTTACTTGTTGCAAAAGGTTCTACGTTTTGCAATGAAACGTCTTGTTTCATGATTAATTAATTGGAGAAAAGATGTTAGCTCGTTACTTTGGATTTGAAAACTTCCGCCTGTCCTCGAGGAAAATTTCAGCATCGCAGGGTTCCACGCGAAATCGAAACGTTCGCGCAACATCGTGCGAATTGCTGTGAGAAACATCGAAAGAGTAGTTTGGTATCTAGCAAACGCGGTAAATAAAGGCTTGAATAGAAAGAAAAAAAGAGCGAAGAATAATAACACAGGCAGCTATTTTAAGACGTTCGACCGGTTTTCAGGAACAACCAGTGGTCCCGATCAATTCCTCGTGCATTTTTTTGCCTGCGACCGTATCGATCCAACCTTCCAATTTGTTCATTATTCTAATCCTTTGCAAAGCAGCGTTCGTTCGTAAAATGCCTCGTTGAATATTCCTCTTTCTACGAAATTTATTTTTTAAAGATCAAAAGCGAAATTTAAATTTCTCCCACGCTAGAAAAACATCGTACGTATTACAATATTTGCGTTGTTATGCTCTGTGTTTTAAGTAAATGTACGATTAACAGAGAAATGTGTGTGCTAGAGAATATTTTCTAGATATTAAAAATGCAAGTATTAAACGAGATGCGACATCGCGAACGATACGATAGTTTTGAGAATAAATACGTCGAGCTACAGACAAATATGTTTAAATATGTTTAACGATCACTTGGAAAGTATGGTTATCGCGAAGTTAAACAAATATCAGAAGTCTGAATTTGTTTTTATATGAATACGTTATTACTACTGAAAAATCTCATAAAAATATATAATTAATCCCGGTAAATTTATTTATCGCAAGCAGCTACAAGGAGCCGTAAATTCCAATGTAAATTTCGAACAATAACGTTTGCAACAATTTACGCATTTTACATTCTACGATATTAAAAAATCATATTTGTAATAATTTATATATCTGTCATCTCACAACTTTCTACTGGAACATTTTTTCCTATCTTCCATACTCCTCGAGATATTCAATCCGATCCATTTAAACCAAATACGCTGACGGTAATTCGCAGCAATTTATCGAACAAAGAGAAGCGGCTCCAGAAGACGTCCGTAAAATGTGATTCAGCGGAGAAGAATTTTTCTTCTTGCGGTTTTTAGGATCCGCGTAAGAAACGAGAAAGATGGATATTCTATTTGGAGCGTACAGAGCTAGTGGGATATAACGTCGAAACCGGCGGCTCTGCCGTGAATCAGCTGGCACGAAACTATCAAAAATTAACGGCTGAGGATCAATCGAATGGAACGGGGAGAAAGATGCAGCCAGGGGAAAGCCGACACGGTTGGATTACCGATGTCGAAACGAGCTGCCAATTTTTCAAGGAGGAAAACAGTGCGAATGTGTTACGGGATCGACCCAATTTCCTCGGTGAATTTTCCTCGTCAGCGAAAAAAAAAAACAGCAGACCCTGGTCAGCCAACCGAACATTTCCTTCTCTTCTTTCATTTTCTTCTTTTCCCGCAAATAATACACCCTCTCGGAATAAAAACTGCAAATTCCCTAAATTGCCATGTCTAACAATGTTCCTGGCGCCTCGTGATCGTACAAAGTAAGGGAATTATCGTCGAATGTGTTCAGAATGCAATTTCGGCTTGTCCAATCGATTTTTAGTTCCTATTAACCTCGACTACAGGTATTACGGGAATGAATGTACGTACAGCAAATTTCATTCATATACACGGTGTTCCTGCTATTGTTCTTTGCCATTATGTAACATTGTAAATGGATCAATTCATTAAAACCTGTTCTTTTCCAATTTTCTTCCACTTTTCTTAGAAACCTACAGCTCATGAGAAAGACACTGGGAATTAAAAATGTGAACACGCTGTATAAATTCCCTAATTGCACTTAAACCTACTCGAATACAAGCCAAACTTAGTCGTGCATAACTATACTCGACCTAAACTTAAGCGGATTTAACTACACGTATCCCAAACCTAATCAGACCTGTCCCAATGCACCCAAATCAAATTATAGCGTTCGAGCGTAGTATCATTAGTATACTATATATAAACGTTAGTCTACGATCTTTCATATTTAAATATAGATATAACGTGTAATTAATATTCCGTAAAATACGTGGCAAATCGCACGTCATATGCAAGAAACATCGACGTCCAGCATATTTTCTACTTGCAAGGAGATGGCAAGAACTGGGAAATTTCGAGTGAACTGGCTGTATGTGTATAAAATGCTTTAGATTGACCGTGTAGCAACCCCAAAAAGATTTCACTGTGCAACCGTCTGTTTCCGAGAAATTAATAAATTTGTTCATATCTTTAATATTAGGTTGTGAAATGTCGCGTTGTTTATTTCAACAGAACAAAATGGATCGTACGTAATTCGACAAAATAATATAAAACAAAAACGTTGTGCGTCTATTATTTCCTCATAAAACGAAAGAAACATTTTGGACAACCTAATAAATTCTTTCAATATTGATATTATGTTCGGTTGAATATCAAATTTTTACAATTTACTTTGATCAATTTTTTATTACTTTTATTTATCACAGCACTCCTGCAAAGTCTTATGATTTTACGGATGGAAATTGTAAGAGGAACGTTTTAGAATGTGAGAAATTACTGCACCAAGAACACAATTTCCTGATTAATTTCTCGAAAACAAAGGGCTGCGAGTTCAAATCCTTCTGGGACAGTTTTACCATCAGCCTAAAGCACATAGAGCTATCTTATTCGAAATTTCGCAGCTCTCGCCTTGTCAAATCAAAATCTCGATATATCAAAACCTTGACGTATGAGGAACCAACGATCTGGTCGTGTAACGTTTAATGAGAGTCGTAAATAACACAATGACGTAATTACAGGAAGCGCGAAATGAGAAGATACACTCTCAATTTCTTCTCCACTGATTGGGGAATAAATAATGGCAAAAATAATGATTTCTTGCTTCTGGATATTTTTTTAAAACAGTTTACGTTAAAGGTGCCAGGCAATGCGATTAGAGCAGATCGATTGCACCGTACTTTTTCGAGGTACGTTTAATTATCAAACCGTTGGGGATAATTATGCCGATGCTTGGAACAGCAATAAAATTAGTGTTTAGTTAGCAATAAAAAGACTGAGTAATCACGCGGCGAAGGTTACGTTTTTTGTTATGACAATTAAACGATCAAAACATCAGCGTCGAATGATATCCGTAATCGTTAATTTGACACGACTGGATTTGATGTCGACAGCCGACACCTAGGAAGCAGTGAACAGTTAACAACAAGTATCGACGACGAGATTAAAAGATCAACAACAAATCGATAATACTTGTCTCTGTCATTCTGTACGTTGTTTTCGTCCGTCAGAAAATAAACGGAAAAAGAAAAAAAAACGTATTCTACGGACACTCGAGTGTTCTGTAATGCTGTTCTCACAGATAAAGAAAATAAATTTCGAGATAATTGCACGCAATCACGGATAAAGGAAAAGCAGAAGATCGATATCGAAAAACAATGACGCGCTATTGACAATTCGATCCACGTTTCTCGACGCTTTTCGTCAAGTACGGGCGACCGATTGCGTATGATTAAGACGACTTGTGCGATAAACGCACATTGAATCACGATGTTTGATTTCCGCGTTTATAGATGCGCGGAGAAATCGTGGGATTAACCGACGAACACACGGGGAAACTTTAGAAAAATTTCCCGTCTTAGGAAACCCGCGAGATTGGACACCGATACATACAAAGACGTAAATCGACATTTTGTTCCCGGTTTTCCGTATTCCTCTGCTGGAAACTTCCCATATTATTAAACAAACTTACCGTTTAAGAAGCAACTTATTTTACAAAATTCCATCGATCGTGCACCTGATTGTTCTGCTAGAAACTTAGCGACAGTTCAATGCTATCGATGATACATCGTGTTTGGGATTGCGAAATGGTTGGAAACGTAATTGTTACAATTCCCCTCTCAAGGACGCTGCACTCGCAAATGCGAAAAACAAGATCGCTGAAAGAGAAGTTAAACACATATTTGCGGTTCGATTTATTTTTATACAGCAAGATTGTGTATCTTTCTACTACTGTACGAAAAATTCCCATTAACGTCGGATAAAATTGACGTCTTATACGTTTCACAAATACGCCAACGTTTCGACATATTATTAAAATTTATGCAAATCGAGTATACCGTAAGATATACGTACGTATACCATTCGCGTGGTTAATTTACAAAATTTCGAATCTACAAATGATGAAAGAATGAACGTCTATGTACCTACTTACAGGATCTGTATCGCGGACACGATACGTGTAACCGATTTATTCGCAAGACCGGATGACGTCAGCTTTCGATGCAGAAATATTAACGGTTCTAGAGAAACGCGTGCAAATGTTTTTATCACGAGGCACTTTCCATCCAGGCTACGTAATACAAACAGATCATGCTAGAATTCGGTTGGTAAAAGCGTTGTATACGCTATGAACGAGGTCGTTATCGCGGGCGCTAATGCGACTGTCTGACAAGTGACATGATTACCGGGGCCCAGATTATGGCTTTAACTTCGCGTCGACTTCGCAAAATATTTACACGGTGCACCTGTCTCGCGATTTTTTCTCGAAAATCACATTCACTCTACTCGCTACTGTAACAGTGCGTACTGACGGTGATATAACGCGAATAAATGATAACAAAATCGTGATTGCTAAGCGTCTTTCCTCCGCTTCGTAACGTTCGTGATAATAATCTGAAAACTGTGACTTTTCCTCGATATGGCAGATGATACGACATAAGCGTACAATACGACTAAGGAAAGCGAATTCTTCGGTAAATTGATGTCAAACTTAATATTATTAACTGTTCATGTTTGTTCAGCGAGGGAAGTATCGTTTTTCCTTTACAGGATTGTGTATCGATCTTTTGAGTTTCCCGCGTTTGTAACGAAATATCGTTTATGCGGGTCGTTCATCGTTAAGAGAAGAATGAAAATACAGTTTTCAAATCGCCATGCTTTCTCATCCTAATAAATAGCCGATTTTTGAGATGACGGAGATCAGCTTCGGCGAATATCTCAGGAGCAACGGATTTGTAGACGTGTCGTTCCTGGTGCAGTAAACGAACGATGTTATACGATAGAGAACGTTCACGTGGCAATTTATTCATCTGGTTTCCATGGGAATAAAAGCATTGCGTGTGACGAGCGGGGAAGGATACCCCCGCGAAAACCGGTCTCGCTCGAAATTATCGATGCGAACACTACGAAACTTCAGCCGGCCAACCGTACAATGTTTGACGAGAGTCGGTCGATTTTACTTTATGTCTATGTTTTTATCTACGTTGCAACTCGACCGAGCAATTTCATTTAAGTAAAAGCGATTTACTTGTAGAGGCAACTTCTAAATACCACGTCTTACGAAAAGATAAAACGACGCGATCCAATAACAGAGAGAAAGATAAAGGACGACGATGGCGTGCAACGGCCATTCGATGTCCAAGAATCATCACAAGAAACATCGATCTTCAAAAAACGCAAAGTAGAATAGCAGTGGAACGCGAACTGGTAAATACCTGGCGACGGAATCAGGTACGAATATGTTCCACCAGGAAGGCCTCTTCTGTCTGGCTTGCGTGTAAAGTCCATCGGTGCTTGCGATCTGTGTCGGGACGCCAGCAATCCCTTTCCTCCTTTTGCGATCGAGTTTCGGCGGCCTGGCGAGGATATGCCACGACTTTCTGCGAGCCTTTTTGCCCTCGATGTCCGCCTGTATTCTTCTCTCGTTCTCCAGTAGCTCTTGGTTCTCCTCCAGTAGATCCTGCGACACGTAGAAAACCGAGCACCTTCTGCCACCCTCGCTGGCGCGTCTTTTCTCCTTCTGCACTTGTTTCGTATTTTCCTTCTCCTCGACAACGCTACCGCGTCTCGCTCTATGAAACAAACTGTCCCTTCGCGCCTTCAGATCCTCCAGCACGCTGTGCCGTCTGCCTTTATTATCGCGTAAAATAGCGTTCGAGTCCTTTCTGCCAACAGCGCCGATAAGTTTCGCGAATGACGACTCTTTCTCCACTATCGAAGGAATCGAATTGGTCGACGCGTATTTGGCGGCCGAGTGGCCGTTGTTCTGCGGCTCGTTGCTGATGTACATCTTGCTTTCCATGCTACGTATCGATCGAGATCTTCGAAACGCGTATCCACGTTTCCACTGTATTGCCGATATACTAAATCAACAACACCGAAACACCCGCGACCACTATACTAGACGACGAAGACGAGGAAAAACCATCAGGAAACCGTCGCGACGCACTGCACACTTAATCACCCGAGATCCGCGATCATTTTCCCGGTGGTTCGCAAGGGAAATACGGAAGGCATGAGTCGCGTACCGTTAAGGCGCGATCGGCATTATTCCGTCGCCGGTGAAAGCAGCCACGACGGCGTACCGAGTGACCGCCTTTTCACTCCTCGTGAAACGTGCTATCGGCACGAATACGCGCGTATCCAACGAACGCGACCAAACCACGAACCTATATGTATATATATGTATATATCGTATCGACCGGACCTGTCCACAGATACGTGTATACAAACCGGGAACAGCTCAAGCGCGAGATCCACCAACAGATCGTTGACCCAAGAGAATCGTGAGCGCGGAACCAGCCAACGGTGGTCGACCGACTACCTTCCACCTCGCGCGCGTCTTTTGCTCGCACGCATTTGTTTCTCTATTTTCTGGTAAGTCGAGAAGAGAGCTCTGGTTGGAAACTCGTTCGCCGCGTTTCTACGTTTCGGAACGTCAACCGAATCAACCTTTGCCTCGTCCTCGAGCCGTCAAAGGTGGCGCGGTGTGTGACTCGTATTGTAATAACTTACAACCGAGAGATTGTATTTGGAGCAACTCGGAACGAATTCGATAACGGTTCCTCGCAGCGAACAAAGCGAATCTGTCTGGTTCAACGAGAGAACGAGAACGAAGAGACGAGTCTCGTTTGCTGCGAAGTCAATTTCCTAGCGGCTTCGAATCGTTTCCACGATTTCCATGCAGGAACTACGACAAAGCTTCGCTGTTGCTAGCGTCTTCTTCTTTGGGCGGTGGAACGCTTTCGGGTGAACGACTCGACTTTCCGATAGCGTTCAGCCAAAACGGTGTTCCTTTTCGACGTTCGATACGGTAGTAACGATGGGGAATCGAGGCTGGCCCGCTGAGACCGCCGATGTCGGCCACAATCCGCACACTCGTCCTTTCTTGTCGTCGTAACACCGACGTGACGTTGTCGCGATGCCGACACGTATACACACACGGGCCAAAATCGAGATTCGTTTAATTACGACAGAGGGAGAGAGAGAGAGAACACACGTGACACGCGCGATCTTCAGCAAATTAATACGTAGGTTTGACGAAACGAAATTCGACGACGATATAACAGGTTACACGACGTCTCGTGTTAAGAAGAGAGGGAGAGACGCACAACCGGCGGAAAAACAGGCGACTTTCTCTCGCCTCCTTTTTTTTCTCTTGTTTCTTTCTTCGCAACTTTATTGTAATGCGTCTCGATTTTGCGCGCACGTGCGCACCTGATCTGCTTACACTCCACGACGATAGCCGGTTTTCGATAAACCGAGATATCGGGCTACACAGTTGACAGTGGTACACACACGCCGAATCGACAGGCCGTCACGAGAATCGAGTATCGCAGCGACTAAGCGAGAACGAAGCCGACTGCTTGTATTTATACACGTCGAGGCACTCGGCCGAGACTGTCTCTTCGGGCGCATCCCCCACCTCCCGTGCCCGAGTACCTAACAAGAAGAAACACGCATCGAAGACACACGACTTTACGCTCGTTAATCGTTTACAAACAATCTTTTTTTTTTCTTCCTTAATTCTCTCGATATCGTCTAACAAGCGTCCGAAATAATTGCGGGATTGAAGGAAGGTGGCGGTCGTACGAAACGCGTACTCGCAAGATGGAGGACTTAAGGTCCGCGGCACCGTACATGGCAAACGCTGGAACCGGGGCATGTGTTTCACGCTGCAACCATCAATGCGAGCGAACGAGCAACTCGTAATTTGTCGTAGTAATTTTTGTAGATTTATTACGACGATGATTTGAGAGCGAATTTTAGCGAAGTGCTTACATGTATCGATAAACGTGTGCCTTTTAAACTTGTAACCGATCAATACGTGTTGATATGATCGATTGATTGAAAAATTATTCGAACTCCTTTGTATGTTTTCTTTTCTAAGAATCTAATACGTTCGAAAATATTTTTTTTTTTTTTCTTTGCGCTCAGGGTGAAAAGAATAGATCGTAGATTTCATTTGAACGAAGTTGTTTCGTTATTCGTAAATGTTTTCATTACGTTTCTTTTTTAATAGGAAGAATTTAGAAATAATTCGAAATTTTCGTCTTCTTTCTTACGTCAGAGTGGAAAATGTGGATCGTAGATAGATTTTTCAAATCGAGATGAGCTTTCATGAAACACGTTGACGACTATAATAATGTCTTACTTGCAGCTTACTAGTAAAGAAAATCGCGATTGAAAATAACAACTAACAACTTTGAACAACTTGGAATTAATGTAATACAATGTGTTGATGAATATATACATACATACTTTCTCGCTCATTTCTGTCTTACATTCATACGATTCGTAGTTTTCAATCGTTTCATTAATTGTTTAAACAAAGGTTTAATTGTTCATCGAGTAATATATTATCGAGAAGCCCGTGTAAACGAATCAACAATGCGATGAATCTTAAGTAAATAAGTGTCAACGTGCCTCGATTCAGTATACTTAAAGAACACACAAACACGGATAATTATCGCATGTAACTAAACGTCGATGGAAACTAGTGTCGTCGGTGTTCGTAAAAAGCAATAAATAATCGTAAATAAGCTGAATTTCAGAAAAATTTCAGGATACTAATGCATCGAATTTCCAACTCCAGAAACTATCCTAACTAAATTATTCCTCGTTTTGCATCAACATTTCTAACATACTATATTTCTTATAAATTTGTTCGTATAAATATCTTCATACTTATTAAAAATTTTATCGAAAGATATCCTTATTCAGACTATTAAGAAAGAAAATGGAGAGTATTCTTTATCGAACAAAATCACTTTGTCTCATCTGATCATGAGTCCCTGTAAACGTGAAAATCTTTACGCGTATACGGGAGAGAATAATCCAATCTTTGACGAAATAAATTTCTGACAAGCATATTCGTACGTCGCGTATCTCGAGTTGCGATAAAGATTCTCATTGATAACGATGACAAACACCTTCTCGAGCTTTTCCTTCTTTCTTTTTATTTCTCTCTCTTTCTCTCTTTGATTAACTGCTCTTTATAGGCAAAATGCATACAGTGAGAAATAGTCTGATTCTTCTCAGACGAAAACATAGAAAATTATCACGGCAAAACAGCTTTCAAATGATCTAGCAATCGTAACTCATTTCATAATCCACGTCTAACTATTCGTCACGTCTGAATCGACGAGCCTTGGTTACCTAACCGCTGTTGCCGGCGCACAGATTAATTTTGTTGTGGAGCGTTATGGAGTCTGTGCACTCGAAACTGCGTGCAATTAACTGGTTTGTATGTCGGGAAGTTTCCAATGTAGCCTCGTTTATGTTTTAACGAGTTTTAATAATTCGAATCGCTCGCAAGTTCGTACCAAAATTTTCATCTTTCGTATATTACGATTCGAAGAAATAGTAATTGATAATAGAAGCGAAGCAGCAAATCTTTCAATCCAATAAAATTCGGGCTATGAGGAAGCTTCGATTATCGAGAATTTATTCCAAAAATGAGAAATAATAGTTACCGTAGTCAGTATTGTCGATTCGTATCTTTATGAAACGAAATCTAAGTAAAAAGTTGTTCTAGCTTTTAATTTATAATTTTATTTATAAATATTATAAAGAATATCTCATTTTAGATATTTCGAATGTTCTACGTATCCTGTGTAGTTTCATGCAATTTAAATTTTCCGCAAAAGCATAAACATCAGCGGTCTAATTGCAGCCCCCTTTTTTTATCCCGAGACTTTAGCTTCTACAACACGTCCGAGCCAAATTCGATTATGTCAACCGCGATATATTTCGTTCGTATGATTCAGGATCGTGTCGCGAGACACTTTTTCGTCGCGATACAACTTTGACCCAATTGCTGGGAACGAACGGATGAGTCGAACTTTAAACTGCGCCACAATCGAAAGCTACAACTGTATCATTTGTGTAAATTTACTTTATACGGATCAAACATACATCAGCAGGTGTCTTGCTACATTTTCGTGAATATTTAAAATTAATCCAATTATGGCAAAAATTTTAAATCAACTTAATTTCAAATTAAAACGAAAAATTCACAATCATTGGTGAAAATATACATTTACTGCGCAATTTCAGCGATTAGAATTTTTCTTCTTACATTGCGTAATTCTTCATATATCATTTTTGCTTTGATTTCTTTGTTACTAGTGTTATGTTTTAGTCGTACATAATTCTAATGTTGTATAAATATATAAACGTGTCTGTTTTCCTGTTTAGTATTTAGAGATCGCTTCGAGAAACTCGGCTGACCGAGTGAGATTATGGTGGTCCGTAGAGGGACAGAGAAAGAGAGAGAGAATTAATTGGGTGAATCGAATTAAGAGCCAGCCAGTATTTTCATTGTTGCAATTCTCTAATTAGTCGCGTACGAATTGACCAATTGTTTCCACCGGTTTGCACGTCCGCCTCTCGTTAATCCCGCGAGTCTGCGTTCGAAAGAGCAATCGCAAGATTTCACACAAAATCGCCTTCTGTAAAGTCAGACGCGTTCCGATATAAGCGAAAATGGTGAACGAATAATTAACACAACGCACGTGAAATATTCTTCAGCAACGCTGTCTTACAGAGATCCAGAAAATCGACGAACTCTTTGATTGGACTGACTTAAATCAAAACGATAACATCGCTAAATTCGCTAATTCACCAATTAATCGAGCCAGCATGAACAACATCTAATTTAAAATAATAACGACGATAACTACGCCGCGGATTTGCGTGCAAAATTTCCACGAGCACAACCAGAAGAAGTGGAATTATAACGAGTTACAACATTGCCTGTTTCGTACATTTTTCCGTACTATATGCATTCTGTAGGTTTCTTGCATCGTCAAATTTCGCATAAATGCACAAAAGTTCGCAGTCTGCTAATACCACCAATAAAATACCAATATTCCGCAAGAAAACGCAAAATATGCCTATTGGCAAATATTAACAAAGGAAAATTGTCCAAAACGTGGAATCCGCTATAGCGTAATAATCACAATATCAAGAAAAATGGCAAACCATCGATACTCCACAACTCACGATAACGATGATCTTCGAGCAAAATTATTCTCGAACAAAGCGAAGAAAGAGAGCAGAAAAATGTTCTCGCTTGGCGAAGAGCGATTTCAAAGGAACGGTGGTTTTATGCATCGAGGAAAAGACGAGCGTCTCTGCTAACGACCTTATCAGTCAACTGCTTATCACCGACCTCACGTAGCCGAGGACAGGTTTATGACTCGACTACTGCAATTGCGAACAAGTCTATCTCCGTTACCTCAAACGGTTCCCCTTTTCTTCGTACCACTTTTCTACGGAGTTTCTTGTTTCGCGGAGAGCCACAACGGCAAGAACAAAGCGGTACAAGCAGAGGCACGATTTTCGTCACTACGAATCGAACATAGTTTGGCCGCTGTTTCGTGATCGCAAAACGAGATTCAAGGCACGCGTGTCGGCAGACAAACAGCCCTGATTCGATTCCACGCGAGTTTCTTGCACGTCGACGCCGCGTAGAATCGTCGAAAGGCCGGATCGATGTGCAAATAATCTCGTTTCGTGTCTCTGCGTTTGCTTCGTTTCATTTAGCATTAAGTTTTCTCGTTCGAATTAGTAATAAGATTAGTAGCTGATTCAATATACGATTACAGGTAACTACGATTGAACAAGCGATGCAAATTTCTCACGAATAGAGTGTACTTTAGACAAAAAAGTTGGGTTGTAACGAAATTTCGTTCTGTCTTCGTCTGTATTTTCAAGCGGAGAGCACAGGATAAACACAGGCGCAGTGGTGATAAAAAGAGAGTTTAAAATTTATCAGTGTGAACTTTAGGTTGGAAAGTTGCTCGCATATTGGTAACAGATTATCTATTCTCTGGTATATTATGTACATTGTGCTTATTCGTTCAATGTATTTAGTAAAATTATTATTATTACTATTATTTATTCGTGCACGGATGACACACTTTGCTACACAGGAAAAAGATATACAGTAACACGAATGGTAATGGCAATAGGTCATAAATGATGCGGAAGCATCGATGAATTACTTACCTACTGCATTTCTAATATTTTTCTTGACAGCACGCGACTCGCAAAAGAGGTCTAATCGATGGTCGAGTAAATTAGCATGAAACTGGTATGCGCATATTACGATGTCTTTTTACATTTCTTATTTCAATCGGCATTTAAGTTTCCCATAAAAAACATAAACATCGGCAGTCGTTTAATTAGGTCCTAAACGCTCGTTCAGTAGACTTTACGATCCAGTCTGAACTAACATGTTTAGGATAAACGATTATGCAGGCGAATCGCGCGATTCCGCGATTACCACTAGTTACATCGAGTTGTTCTATCGGGAACGACACGCGATATCGACCGTACAATCGCACAGCAAATTGCCTGTGCACGATAATGCTCGGAGAAATAACTAAAACACCGTACTCGGTGCATCGACGTGAAAATAAAAATCAACGAGAGAATCGCGTTTCGCAAGAGCCGAACGCATATAACCGAGAGAAAAAGAGAGAGGGAAAAAAAAGAACGCGAATCAAAATTCGACTATCCTCGATTTAACTGCGGCCAATTTCCAGCTGAAAACCATCTCTTAGTGATCATGAAAATTACCGGTTACCCGAACGACCCTGCGTGACGAGTGTTGGGATTCGAGTATACTATAACTCATGGAAATGTGCCACCACTTGTAGAGAACTTTTATAAACGTATTACGTGTGTTATATTTGGAACACTTTGAAATTTCGCTAGCGCTATAATGACGCAGGACCATCATGATTATATCGGTCAGATTTAGGAGAATACAGGATGTCTAGTGCGAGTCCACATTTCGCAGAGATCACAAAAAGATTTAGATTTGTCGTTATAGTGATCAGCCTCGATGCTCATTATTATTACGTTACGAAACATCCAAGTACTTACGGTTTGAATATTAAATATTAGTACCAGATACCAAGTACTAAGTACTAAGTACAAAGTATTAGGACACATGCTCGTTACATTTACTGAAAATCTCGAGCAAATTTTAATTCGTTTAGTGTTTTACATTATGAAGTACATACGATGTGAACGAATTATAGTATTGATAATAAAGCAACTAGAAAATAAAATTATTGGGGACATGCAATATATATCACGTGATAGTTAGCATATATATTGTATTATACATTCTACATATAATATAATATAAACGAAAATGGAGTGTAGTTATAATGCAGATTTTAACAGAGATTTAATTTAGAGAGTAAACGCTCTGCAACATTATCGTACGAATCATTATAGCGTTGCGAGTGGTATTCAGGCCTAATCGAGCGAACCTTCAATGGTGTCTTTGATCTGAATTTGTAAGTACACGTCGGACTTAATCCCATCGCTGGAATCACTGGAAGGGACCCACGTTTGATCGACACTGAAGGACGTCGAGAGTTTTGTTACGCAAACGTACCTATATATATAAATAAATGAAATTTTCTTGGACGAAGAAAAGTCAGGCAGAGATAATTGTTAGGCTGAGAGGCAGAAATCGAGCGGACCTTTGGTACGCAACTTTCACTCGCGTCTCGGCGCGTACCAAGCCGCGAACAAAAACGACTAGTCGCACGAACGTTTGCCCAATCTGGCTTCTGATTGTTTCTGTAAGATACGATTTATACGAGACACGAGGTTTTTCGGGAGGAGATTTCACGAGAATCAAAGCGACCAGATGATCTGGGTCGAGAGGTTATCTTGGTGGCGAGATACTGATATTAGGTTGACGTAAACGAATTATGGTTGTCTCAGTTGATATCGTAACGAAGGTTCTGTTTTCAAGCTTGCTGTGATCAAAAGAAATGTTAAAACGACATTATTGTAATTGATGAAATTTTGTCGGATTATTAAAAATAATAGGAGGAATATGATATACCTGAATTGTCAAGACTTTACAGTAACAGAATGACATAATTACATTATTAGTATGGAATACTGGCTACTTGTTAGCTAGATTAATTTTTAATTAATTTTCAATAGCGTTTTCTTGTAATAATTGAAATAATTTATTCTACTAACGATAGAGAAAAATGCAAGCTATTATTAATATGAATTTATTTAAAAGTTACGTATTAACTAGACCAGTATATATTTATCGTATCAAATTTTAATCAGCACATTTTTCTCGCAGTGCTACGAGCCTAACAGCAAATGATCTTCGAAAATGCTCAGTTATTTAATTATGCAAAATTAGTAAGATGAGCTATTCCAAATGACTAAAACAAAGAACCTTAGGAAATTCATGAATAAAATCGTACGATCTAGAAGACGTACCATTAACAATCTTTTCATCATTAAAATCTATTATTAAAATCTACAATTCACGTTGAACCTCATTTACAAACTTACTATACTTAGTATCAGCAAACAACAGTAATCCATTGTCTATTATTCCGGACGTTACGTAGAAAATTTCGTGAAAACATCAGAATGGCCACTATCGAAACCAGACTTCCTTTCATCCGTCCATTGAAATTTGAAAAATCATCTAGCACGAATATACCGTGTCGATTCAGGCTCGAAAGTAACACGCTGATTGCGAGAAACAATAAAAATCGTTCATAAAGCGCTTCTCGAAATCGAAAGTTCGTATGTTTCGCATTTCGGCGAATTCTTACATCTCTTTTTTTCGTCACGAGAATTTTTGTTGATACGTTCCACAACATCGGATAGCCCACAATATATGCCAGAGATGAAAGAAACGTTTCGTCCGAAAGAAGCTGCGGTTCAAAGAAATATAGCTTTTCGAAACTGGGTAGAGTAACTGAGGAAAATTTATTCGAAAGAAGCTGCGGTGACGACGAATTAAATACAATCGCTATTTTTCTTTAATTAACCGGCTGTAAGGAAACTGGATCGGTTGATGACTTAAGTGAAATTGCGTTCTACAATTTCTCTCTCTTTCAACTTCTTATTATTATTTCGAAGAAGCTTCAAACTATCGACTATTGACTTTACTAACAAACGAATAGTTGTACGATGTAGTAGAAATAATAACAAAGAGACATATGTCATTCAATGAAATTCATTGAAAAGGAATTCATTGAAAACAGAATGATCGAACTTGGGTATGATGCAGCCACGTTGCTCACGCAATGTGATGAAATATGTTCATCTGCAACTTTCTTAATTTCGTTACTCCAGTCGGCTCGATTTCAAGTTCGCTTGAAAATTGTTCGTTTTGCTATCGCGAAAGAAGCGTGAACGCCTTCGCTTTCGTATTCACGGAAAAGTACTTGTTCGAACAGGATATTAAATTGGAATTACTAAGAAACGGCGAAAGACGCTAGAAATGAAAAGACACTGAAGCAATTAAAAGCAGAAAACACGTTAATGGAATTAATGAAAGAAAAACAGTATTTTCATTGAATTTCCGATTCCGTGGTCCTCTTCTGCATCCGTTTGGCCATACACACGATATATAACACGTACAACAGAAAATATCCTCATTTGTCGAATTGAAGTTAAACTGCGTTGATTGTAATGACCCGACGATGACCCACGTCGAGCACAGAAAAGGCATTAATCAAAAAGCACGCGTTGGCCAATCGTCTTGTGGATCTTCGTCCAAACCAATCGATAGTTTAATCTTTATTTATGGCTAACGTGCATAGAAGCTTAACTGTCTTTCCGTCACGTGACGTTTGCGAGGCTTCACGGAAAGAGGCAGACGTCTAGCGCGTAAATTCATCGCGATAAGCCATGAAAAAAGAATTTCGAAGCGATGTTCGTCGTGCGAAAGATAAGCTGGCTCGGCAAGGCTGTTGCGAGATGAATTCGAACAGAAGATGTTCTACGTGACCAACCGCACATCCTCGCCCGACGTTGTGAAAAATTAAATTTCTTCCTGCCAGGATATCTTTTTACGCGACGATATAATATTCCATTCACGCTCACGCGACTTATTTTGCTCCTGGATGAGTCTAGTTTAGGGAAATCGACGAAGAACTGTTTTATTCCGATGAAACACGGAGTTCGGTCGATCGCGTACATTGTTTTTCGCTTCTCCTTTTAACTTCCGTTGGTTGGGAATGCAATGGATGGTGGTTCGTTCGATGGACGCGTATTTATTATTTTTAACAAAATTTATCGACCAATTTTTGCGCATATGGTGTTACGTATACGTATAGAGCCATTCTTAGAAGCCAAATCGATCAACTCGATGAATGAAAACGTACAGAAGAATGGCAGTTGCAAATATTACGTTTGAAAATTCTCCTTGGAATTTTCAATTATTTATAGCTCTTTCTTATGATAAACAAACTTACGAACATAAGATCTGTTTGTTTACACGTTGAATACAAATCTGTGATTTGCGACAGGCTCGTGTTCTCTGGCTGACAAGAAGTCATTTTAATCATTCGAATTCTCCACGTGTGAAAAGGGCTTAAGGTGCTTCGAGCTCAGGAGGCTCTTTCGTAAAAGATTCCGAATCCACAGCTGATAAATAGACGAATTTGGAATATTTTGGTGTTGAGAATTTTCTCGTCCATAGACACGTGCCTCTGCAACTTTGCAAGAAAGTAGATTCGATTTAATCAAGCGTGGGACAGGCTTAAGCAAGCCCCTTTCCCGGCGTGGGCATAAAACCGAGAACGAAGGTTTACCAAGGGTCATTAAGCACCGCTTCTACACGAACGACATTCTCGTTTCTGGCAATAAACGTCGACTAGAAACCGTTCAAAGAGTAGCTGTCTAGAAATTTCCCTGTTTATTCGAAATTCTAGCGGCTTGGGCCACTATGATGAGAATCGACGTGGCAAAGTTACGGTAAATTTACCGAGTAACCGGCAATGGGAAAACTTGCGACCATAAAAATAACGTTGACGGCTATCCTACTTCCAGAATCAACCAGTCCACGTAGAAACTCGACTGGACACAAAGTATTATCTAGCGCTGGTAATTGTTGCAGACGCTTCGAAACCTGATGGACGTTCATTTCGAAACTCAGATTTACGACGCGTACCATTACAGTAAGCTTGTAATAAAGATCATATCAATCATTCTGTCAGGTATATAAAAAGATCCGTGTGATTTTAGTTCAACACTGTGGCCGCTGTTACGGACCAACAGTATTCTTATTTTTAGAAATTGAAACGTTTTCAATCACTGCGGTATTCTCTCTTCGTGCATAAGAGAAGAATTTTCCATTAAAAAAAAAAAAAAAGAAAAAAGTGAAACTGCTCTATGTTTTTTTAAATACCTTTATAAATCTTTCTTTTTACGTCGATCGAGATATAATCGAGATTTTAAATTGAGGAGATTGTTTCAAGCATAATATCATATAGTTTAAAGAAGAAAGGTATATAATAACGTTGTTTGAAAGACAATAAGGTGATTTCAGTCTTTTACGAGGAAAATATGCTTCTGAGAGTTCCATTATGCTAGTGGATTCCCTATTTAGCACCGACGCGCTTGAAATTTATTTGAAACATTTTATATTATAAACTGATAATCTATTAGAGTCGGCCCAAACATCGTGATATACTTCCCGTGTAGTTTCCTGCATCTGCACGACTATTTCTCGATGAAAAATGCATTTGATCTACTTTTCCATTCAGTCGGAACCGGCGTAGCGCATCTTCGTCAGATGTTTGTATTGGTCTAACTGGCCAATAAATTTCGAGGAAATCATCGGAAGACGGGAAAATCGACGTAGAGAACCGAGTGGGATCGTAAGTTGTCGTGAAACGAGGATTTATCGCCTCATGGAACGATAAAGCGTTAGTTGGTCGTGTAACATATGTGCGTATAGGCAGATGCTACTGTGAAGTTTCACGAGCGTCGTTGCGACTCGAATAAGCGGCGTGAAAAGAAAGAAAGATGAGGAAAAGGTGCATCGGACGCCGATCGAATCCGATCGAAAGCCGATTGATCCGTTGCGCAATTAGACACGGCGTGGTGGTTGCACGAACACGGTGAAAGTCGTCGACCGATAAAAACGAAATTGTTTCATCCTATAATATCTCTCGACTTTGGAACGTGATACGATACATTCGAATTAAACTGCACGAGCTCGTGACACATGATGAATCATGATGAGCTTTTATAATA